>APFE031632506.1:31557-45561 GCA_000404065.3 Pinus taeda | reverse complement strand
AAATGAAGGGGATAGGGGGCTTCTAAATTCTTGAGGAAATTTTGAGAAGTAGGGATGGATGTTAGGAAATAGGGGAAATTGGAATTTAAAAGATTGAGTGAGGGGAAAGGGTAAAAAGTGGAAAACCACAGGCTTAGCCTAGAAAATTGTCAAGTTGTAGCAAGAAACTAGGGTTTGTGCAAAAATGAGGAATTTGGGAGATCTCAGTGATGGGAAGTGTTTAATAAGGTACATTAAGGATAGGGGAAGGTGCATGAACATTAGGATACAAATTTTTCTGATTATTTCACCATCCAAGAGAAATTTCCTTCAAAACCCTATGAGAGGGAAACGAACTTTACCTAGGCACAACTGAAGCATGAACAAGGCATAAAATGACCCAGTGAAACTTGGCATGATGATGACAACCCTATGAATGATGGTACATTCTTCCTAATGGTGATATGAAGCTCTTGGGACAGCCATTAGGGTTTGGGAATTTTAAGCATGAGACTAGGGTTTGGTGCATTTGGGATTTTGGGAAAGGGAACTTGGGATTAGGGGTATGTGAATTTGGGGAATAAGGACAACAAGGAAATCAGGGAAAAATGGGATAAGGGAATGATAGAGAGAAGAGACTTGGTAGCAAAGTGGTTGTCAAAACCCTAGCAACCAGTTTCTTTGAGGAATTCCAAAGGTATGGTTTGATCTCTTTAAACCATCACCATGTAACATACACCATCAAGAAATCATCAAACTTGGACAAAGAGCAAGGATGGAGGCTCTTCCTGTCAAATTCATGCATGTTTTAGGCGATGGGGGAAGGTTTCAACAATTTCTTGGCTCTCTGGCTATGTGCGTCGCGCCCCTCATATGCGTCGTGCTTGTGTAAAAATGAACTGGAATTTGATGCCCAGTACGTCGCGCCGACTGTATGTGCTGCACCTCTTGCCCAGTGCGCCGCGCCTTTGGTTTTTGACTGATTTTCTCCAACTTTGCTTTGCTCACCCCAAAGTATGTTTGCCTTGTTTCCACTTTGCAAATGAACTCTTGAAATGAAGAAATGGCTTATAAACAAGGAGCTTTTAGATTTTTGGCTCATAAAACCCCTTTTTCCAATGGTTTTTGAAATGAATTTATTTTTAAACTCTACTTCCATTGTTTCCTTTGATTTTTTCCTGAAATGATGAACCTTTTGGCAATTTTTGCAGGGATGATGGCATTGGATTTCGGCAAAGGATGACCAAGGCTGCACTGAAGAACTGTAGAACTGGAAAAACCTTAAAAAATTACATATTTATTACAAAAAATAAATTTGACGATTTCTTCTTCAAAACAAAATTTTGAAGAAGAATCATTCTCAAGCATTATTGATAATGAAAATTTTGGAATGAAAACTTATTAGGAACACCCTCATGTGCCTGTTGACATTATTGGACACTTTGAAGACAAAATTTGCGAAACCCTAGACCTAATGACTGAAATGACTCTTGGCTGACCAAAAGATCATCCATAATGACTGTGAAATTGACTTTGATGAACTTTGATGATCAGACACGAACTAGTAGGTACATGACATGAGGGAAGTATGGAGACAAGACCCTTCCGTCAAAAGATCGATGCTCCTAATGGAATGCAGATGATCGAGCTGAATGAGACACCTAGAATGAAATGCAACAAGAGGATTTGATCTCTGACGGAGGGATGAATAGACCAACTCTAACATTGGCTCCAATGGGGATGGTATCTCCTTGGAGGTGCCAAGAACTATAGATTTCTGGGAGAGTAGGTAGTGCCTTTGTCCATTGGGCAATGGAATAAAAAACTCAAGCTGAAATGCATGACTGAAAACTGATGACTTGACGACACAAATTGACTCTCACTCAATTAAAAACTGACTCGATACTTAAACACAACCGACAAACTAGAAAATATGCTCAAAATGGAGCTTATTCATCAAAACCTACTCTAACAATTTCATTCATCACCTGATCAAATGAAATGAAACAACCAATGCAACCAAGTAAGTATTCCAGCTACTGTTTGAATTCTCCGCAATTGTTCGCTTATGGACAACAAGAGAGAACTACTGAAAGGCAACTCCCATGACAACTTAGAAACAGATCCGTTGAATACCATAGATTCTCTATCCGCCTCCAAAAACACTACATAAGGATCTCAAAATTCATGCACATTGGGACTTAGCTCATCCAATGGATTACTTCTCTTTTCCTCATACCATGAATGCAAACTTTCATCTGAGCTTTGTGATGAGACTCCTGCTGAAAATAACAAAGAAATCGGTTGTTGGATCAAGTTTGTATGAATACTTTTGTCAAGCTCACAGATAGGAGAAGGAATTTGACTACAGACATTATCCAACACATCAGCTATTGGATCGTGAAAAACATGAAAATACTGCTGCAACGCATTTTCTATTGGTTCCAATGTGATTACATGATTCCCTACATGCTGCTCATTTGAAGATATACTATGCAGTTTTCCCTTCAGAAACTGAAATGATTCAAAACAAAATGGTACATAATCATCTTGTATCATTTGATCGTATGTGCCAGCTTCCAAGTCTTCATCTGCAACTTGACAACCAATGGCATTTAGGGGCTGCAACTCTGGATATGAAAAGTCTTGAACAAGCTCTTCATTGCCCTTAAGATGGTCCAGATCAAGAATTGTCGACAGTTGATTTCTGAGTGCATGAATGTTTTCTCTGATGAACTGAAATGAAGCAAAACAAAAAGGCAAAGACCCTTCACTTACTTCAAAATTTGTTGAACTTTCCACGTCACTGTCATAGCTGATATGCATCGATTGATCACAGTATTTGAGCTACTGAAAATGAACTTCCTCCTCCCACAAACTAGCTACTTTGTTTGTTGCAAGATTAGCTTCTGTTTGGAGAACATAATCATCATCATACTGATCAAACTAAGGCAAATCATCAATATAAAAGACATCATCAAGCATACATGTCATATCAATAGATCTCTCTTCTCCAAGATGATCTATAAAATAATCATTATGACAACTGGGATAAGAAACAAAATGTTTTGGATCAGCTAGGAGCGATGGGTTTGAACATTATTCTGATTCCTTGTGGTGTTCTTTTTTATCATATCTTCTACTGCACCTACCAACATGTCAAGCTTGACCTCTAGAGATGTCAAATTCTCTGGATCTACGTTGTTCATCCCCTCTTCCTTCAACCTTGTCCTTCGGATCAGCAAGTGAGCCTCTACATCTACTGCATTGTTCTACATCTCTTCAAGTGTTGCAAGGTTCCTTTCTCTCAGCTGAAACTCCATTTCCAGATCAAAGGCACCCGGGTAGTGCAAGAGAGCAGATCCAGGAGGAGGTCTTATATTAACAGGCATCGAATAATAAACTTGGTTAAATCTGGTAGAAAATTGTTGTACTATCTCCATTGGTAGTCTTTTCAGTTGATTATACTCTTCTATAATCAAGAAAGGGTTTTGTCTTACCACCCATCTGTCGAGGAAGACTTTGACAAACTATTGGAAATCTGAGATGCTTGTATCAGACAGGGTTTTGAACCAACTCTTAACTTTGCCTTGCAAAGAAAGAGCAAAAAGCCTAACTCTGACATCTTCTTCATCAACTTCAAAAAGGTCAAGAAAAGACTCATAATTCAATACATGTCTCTCAACAGTGATATTGTCGCGTTCACCATCAAATCTTGGTAGATATAGGTCATGATTTTTAGGGAAAGCATGGGATATAGGAGGTAAAATCAGAGGCTTGTATCAATCTGGAATTTTACAAGGTATAGGGGTATGTACAGAAGGTATAGAATCGATCTTGGTCTCTTGGGGCTCATCAATTCGAAGACGGTCATCACAAGATTCAGAAGAAGGGTCTTGATCAAGCTCAAAGGCATGCAAATCTTTGGTATTGACAATCTTCAAAGGGAAAGAATCAGATGCAGACCAAGGATATTTTCTCAAGCACAATATACTTTGCAATGCCTTCTTCTCGGGAAAAGAGAAGAAATGATTTAGAACAAAGAACAAAATGTCTTGGATGAAATTCAAACTTGAATACCTAAGCTGCCCATATTGTCCTTTCATGTTTTTTCTAGTCGGGTTCATCCTCCAGTGGAGTCTTTGGATCTGATCTCAAAAATGATTTGGAATCGCCAGGTGAATGATTTCAGCCTTTCAGTGTCTGATCGTTGTTCACCATCAACAATCAGATCTGAACTTGATACATGTACTGGGGTGATCGTTTAGATCAAATGTTCAGTTTATAAACTAGACCGAAGATTGACTGAAGTAGCTTTTATCTACTTTCGCTAATGCAAAGAAAAAGAATTTCGAAGGCTACCTGGCTAACTTTAGGCTCCGTCTGTAGTCTACAAAGCCAAACAATGAAAATAAATTTTCTTCCCCAGGGAGTCGCCACTATGTTAGAGCCTAGATTTACCTCAGGCTAAAAAGGTAAGCTTCTAGGTCCACATAAAACCACGCTCAGCCTCGTAGCTAGCCCTACGAGGACAGGAGAGGGCTCTCTCCGGGTCAATATCAGCAAAGGATAATTGATGGGGCTTGATATGACTGATTTAACAACTAATCTTAGGCTAGGTATGAAGTGCAAGGATTTAATTTGAGTTTTTGGCGGTTTTGTGTTGGAAAAAGGGAAGGGCAAATTTGGGTCCGGGGATGAGGCCTAGGTTTTTGCAACGTTCTGATTGGGGCAAGGAAGGAAATCATTTTAATGCTTTATATTGAATAAATGGATGGATCATACTGGTGAGGATCCAAGGAGGGAAGGAGAGTCTCAAGAGTCCTCCTCAAACAGATGAAAACATTGAAAATTAAACAAAATTTCAAGGCAGAGCACAGCAGTCCAATGGATTCTACCTTAATCACTCATTTGTTTAATTTCAGAAGAAAAGAGAAGGGAAAATGATACAAATAAACATCACTGAAATTAAAATTTACATAGAGAAAAACACCATCAAAAAACAGAGCCACATGAATCCCAACAAGTGCTGCAAAACCTGGTCTTTCCTTTGCCCAAATTGTAGAAATCAAATGTACAATGGAGTGCCAAGCAATCCCAAGTGTCCAACCTCGAAAATGACTCAGAAAATACATGATATAGACCATCCTAACCCATTCCCATGCCTCTAGGGGTCGAGCTCATCATTCTAGGAGCTGTTTCAACCAATTCTAAACAAAGCACTGAAATCTAGGCAATCAAACAACTTGCCTCTATAAGGTAGGAAACTGATTCATTCATTAGATTTTCACTTTTTAGTGAATGAATCCTCTAGATAAGTAAAAATGTGCCAATATTACATCATGGTCATCAAATTACATCATGGTAGATCAATAGTTACATCAAAAAGTAAAACTGGTCAAAACTGGGCGAATTTCTGAGCTGAAGAGTGAAAATGAGGCCAAATTTCTCTATGCGCCAGGCCCAAATTCTCTGTGTGTCACGCCACTTTGGAGCTGATTTTGAGGCACTTTTTGAAGTCAAAATTGAGCTCATGATAGCTCGTTGGAAAGCCCTGCATGTCTACTTTCCAAACCAAGTAGAATTTATATATTTGGTGTCCATTGGCCACTCCAAATATCCAATCTCCCAAGACTGCTTCTTGTGTGTGGAAAAAGTGGCAGAAAGGCCATTTTCAAGGTGTTTTTGACCTCTTTGAGGGCCCAAAAATTGCCAAAATTTCTTGGCCATGAAAAAGAAACCATAATTTCTCATGAAAAATCCAGAAATTCAAACTTTTTCTGATTTGGAGCCCTCTAGCAAAAGCGAGCGCCACGTGGCGCAACACATAGGGAGGAAAACCCTGTGTTAAAAATTTATGTGCGTAGCACCTTTTTTCAGACCAATTTTGAGCACCTTCCCATGGTCCAAATTGGGTGCAGAATAGCGCCTTGGAAATCTTCTTGAGGCTAATTTCCAACCCAGCTTGAATTTTGCAATTTGGAGTTCATTTTCCTTGTCAAAAGTCAAATCTCCCAAGACTGGACAAAATGTGCCAAACGAGGCTGCCTCAGGGCAGAGTGCTATTGCAGTCAACTTTTGAAGATCTTCCTCAACTCCAAATTGAGCTCATGCTAGTTAATTGGAAATTTATTTGTGTATAATTATCATTTGAATCAACAAGAAAGTCATTTGGCTAACCAAGCTAGGAGAAAATTTGATTTTCCCAAGGTCATTTCAGAGGTGCATCAATTCTCCTGAGGAAAATGTAGTTTTGACAGTTCTCTAAAACCATGACACCTGTGTAAAAAGTGAAGGAGGGTTTTCTTCCTTGTAATATTGTGGACACAAACCTCTCTCAGTTTTTCAAAATTCATCTTTTGTTTCTCATAAACATCCTTGGAGTAAAACCTATCCCGATGTGTGGAACAAGGGATTTGTCGAAATGAAGCGAAATGAAGAGGATAGGGGGCTTCTAAATTCTTGAGGAAATTTTGAGAAGTATGGAGGGATGTTAGGAAATAGGGGAAAGTGAAATTTCAAATATTGAGTGAGGGGAAAGGGTCCAAAAGGGAAAAACACAGGCTTAGCCTAGAAAATAGTCAAGTTGTAGCAAGAAACTAGGGTTTGTGCGAAAATGAGGAATTTGGGGGATATCAGTGATGGGAAGTGTTTAATAAGGTACATTAAGGATAGGGGAAGGTGCATGAACATCATGATACAAATTTTTCCAATGATTTGACCATCCAAGAGAAATTTCCTTCAAAACCTTAGGAGAGGGAAACGAACTTTACCTAGGCACAACTGTAGCATGAACAAGGCATAAAATGACCCAGTGAAACTTGGCATGATGATGACAACCCTCTTAATGATGGTACATTCTTCCTAATGGTAATATGAAGCTCTTGGGACAGCCATTAGGGTTTGGGAATTTTAAGCATGAGACTAGGGTTTGGTGCATTTGGGATTTTGGGAAAGAGAACTTGGGATTAGGGGTATGTGAATTTGGGGAATAAGGAGAGCAAGGAAATCAAGGAAAAATGGGATAAGGGAATGATAGAGAGAAGAGACTTGGTAGAAAAGTGGTTGTCAAAACTCTAGTAGCCAATTTCTTTGAGGAATTCCAAAGGTAGGGTTTGATCTCTTTAAACCATCACCATGTAACATACACCATCAAGCAATCATCAAACTTGGACAAAGAGCAAGGATGGAGGCTCTTCCTGTCAAATTCATGTGCGTTTTGGGTGACGGGGGAAGGTTTCAACAATTTTTTGGCTCTCTGGCTATGTGCACCATGTAGCATGCCCAATGCCTTGCGCCCCTCCTATGCGTCACGCCTGTGTAAAAATCAACTGGAATTTGATGCCTAGTGCGTCGTGCTGGCTATATGCATTGTGTCTTTTTCCTAGTGCGTCGTGCCTCTGGTTTTTGATTGATTTTCTCCAAATTTGCTTTGCTCACCCCAAAGTATGTTTGCCTTGTTTCCACTTTACAAATGAACTCTTGAAATGAAGAAATGGCTTATAAACAAGGAGCTTTTAGATTTTTGGCTCATAAAACCCCTTTCTCCAATGGTTTTTGAAATGACTTTATTTTCAAACTCTGATTTCATTGTTTCCTTTGATTTTTGCCTGAAATGATGATGGCATTGGATTTCTGCAAATGATGACCAGGGCTGCACTGAAGAACTGTAGAACTGGAAAAACCTTAAAAAATTACATACTTATTACAAAAAATAAATTTGACGATTTCTTCTTCAAAACAAAGTTTTGAAGAAGAATCATTCTCAAGCATTATTGATAATGAAAATTTTGGAACGAAAACTTATTAGGAACACCCTCATGTGCCTGCTGACATTATTGGACACTTTGAAGACAAAATTTGCGAAACCCTAGACGTAATGACTAAAATGACTCTTAGCTGACCAAAAGACCATCCATAATGATTGTAATATTGACTTTGATGAACTTTTATGATCAGACAGAACCAACAGGTACATGACATGAGGGAAGTATGGAGACAAGACCCTTCTGTCAGAAGATTGATGCTCGTAATGGAATGCAGATGATCGAGCTGAATGAGACACCTAGAATGAAATGCAACAAGAGGATTTGATCTCTAATGGAGGGATGAATAGACCGAATCTAATAGGTTCCACTTGGAGATTCATGATCTCTTACTCATTCTTGGGCGAATTTAGAGAGGCAAGTGTCAAATGGGCAGTTTCTAGTAGATTCTCTGGGTTTCCACCTAGCCAACTACTTCTGCCATTTGTCTACTCTTGCTCATCGCACCCCACAGAAGGGCTTTTCAGTATGCCTCACACTTTTTGCATGTGGCAGGTGAGATGCATCGTACCCTTAGCACTGAGAAATTTGTATGGTCTAGTAGTGACCAGTTCTGAGTAGTTTTTTAGGGAGAACTTCTGGGAGATGATGTAATTAGTTGACCTTGCTCCTTTAGGGTATGAAACAACACTTTTAGGGACTTAGAAGCCCTTGGTTCATGGACATATGTGATTGGGGTTACAGTGCCCAAATATGTCTATAACAATGAGTTAATTTAGGTTGATTGATAAGTTATTTGGATGATTACTCATTGTTAAATAAGTTACACACCCTTGTCACTCAGTGTGAAAAATGTTACACGCCCTTAAATGAACCTCCACTAGTTCTACTAATAGTGAGAACTAGTTACACTGACAACAACTACAATTAATTGAAATAGATTGCTACAAATTAGTAATCAATCATGTAGAACTGAATTCATGTGTATCCAAATCGAATTTTTACTCAGTTAATTGAGTGACAAGATCTAGGTAACCTTAGTTAACTACCTCCAAGTATTCAGCTGAAATTGAAATTGAAATTTTCTCCTAATTAAATCAAGGCAAAATTCAAGTAGGAATTTCTTGTTGCATTTTTAACACTCCCTCTCAGCAAGAAATGGATTATCATATACCCCAATCCTGCTTCTATGGAACTCGAATTTTCCTCTTTACAAGGCTTTTGTCAAAATATCTACATCATGTTCCTTTGTCGGAATGTACTGCAACAAGATAATCTACCTTTGCACACAATCTAGTAGATGGTGATACCAGATGTTGATATACTTGGATCGATCATGAAATAATAGATTCTCAAAGAGTTTGATACAACTCTGGTTATCACAATAAATCACTGTAAGATCCATCATTTAATTAAATAACCCAACAAGAATATTTCTCAACCAGATAGCCTCACATGTTGCTTGACTTGCAGTGATGTACTTTGCTTATGTTGAGATGAGTGCCATAGATCTATGCTTCTTGCTGTACCAAAATATTGTTGCTGACCCAACATTGAAAACTCCTCCTGAAGTGATTTTCTTGTATGGTGGAATCCCCACGCAATCTAGATCTATGAAGCCTTTCAACTTCACTCCCTTTGTTCATATGTAGCAAAGACCAAATTGAGTAGTGCCTATGAGGTATCTCAACACATGATATGTTGCCTTCCAATACAGTTGGGTTGGCTTAACCAAGGCTTGACTAAGTTGGTTACTTTCATAACACATGTCTAGTCGTGTGTTCACCAAAACATGAGTGAACCCACAAGCTACCTATAGATGGTAACCTCCACTTCCTCACCTAAAGTGACATCATATTTCCTCCAATTCCCTACTAAAGGAGTTTCCATGGGTTTGTTACTCTCCATGTAGAACTTCTTCAGTATCTCGTTGGCATATTTTACCTGAGAGACAAATAGTTCTCCACCTCCTTTCCATAATTCTAAACTAAGGAAATAATGCATGAATCCCATTCCCTTCATCTTGAACTCTCTTGCAAGGTCCCCATTGCAAGATCTGATCAACTTGTCATCACTAGTGAGGATCAAGTCATCAACATATAACATAATAATAATAATTAATTTACCTTCTACCACAATGTGATAAACGTTTGCATCTGCTTCACTTTTCGTGAAGCCCAAACCTGTGAGAGAGTTATCGATCTTGGTATATCAAGCATGGGTTCTTGATTAAGTCCATACACCCCTTGCTTGAGTCTGCACACATTCTACTCTTTTTCAAAAGTCTCAAACCCCTCTGGTTGCTCAATATACACCTCCTCCTTAATAAATCCATTGAGGAATGTTGTCTTCACATCCATCTGGTGGATCTTCCACCCCATTTGCACTGATAGTGCTAGAATTGACTTGATGGATAAGTACCTTGCTACTAGAGCAAAGGTCTCCTCATAGTCAATTCCCTCCACCTCAGATAACCCCTTGGACACAAATCTATCCTTGTGTTTCTCTATGCTCCCATATTCTACATGATTTACCTTGTAAAGCCATCTTGAACCAACCACTGATTTGTCTGCTAGTCTTGGGACAACTTCCAAAACGCTGTTTCTGACAATGGAATCATATTAATCTACCATAACATCAACCCATAATGGTTGTTGCACTACTTCCTCGAACGAGGATGGTTCTATCTCAACTCACTCACTCATCAGAGCCATTTACCTAGTGTACTGATCCGATGACCTCCTCTACCTACACTGTGAAGTGGGTGGTCCCACATTCTCTCTAGCATCTTGCAATAATCTATCATCTTCGCTGGTTCACTTCCTTCCTTTTTTGGAAGTCTCTACTTGAGCAGATGTCTCCACTCTCTGCTCCTCTACTTGTGGTTGCTCCAAAACTTCTTGAGGTTCTTCCTTTGGAGCCAAAATATCCTGATTAGGCTGCAATTGAAGCTCCCTCTCAAGAGAACACCTCATTACCATCTCCTCATCAAACATCTCATCTTGTTTGACCACTCTCATCTCAAGGGATGGAAATTACACCTGATAGTTGTGAGGTGTATCAATGTACCCCACAAATATGCCCAAATCTATTATCGACTCTATATTTTTCCTTGCTTCCATGGAAACATGAAAATAAACTGATGATCGAAAGATCCTGAAGTGTGACACATCTATTTCCTTCCCTAAAAAATATTTATTTGGTGTACATTCCAAGAATCTTGTGAGGACTCGTGTTCTGCAAATAGAACGATGTGTGGCATGCTTCAACCCACAAGTGTAGACGTAGGCTTTGTTCATGCAACATCGCCCGTGCTTCTCCCATAGTAATTTTGTTTTTCCTCTCATCCACCCATTCTATTATGGTGAGCCATTGTCAACTCTCGTCAAATGCCTTCCTTTGCACATAACATTTTAAACTCATTCGATGTGTACTCACAATCGTTATCACTCCTAAGATCCTTCACTTTCTTGCCAATCTCTTTCTTAACAATTTCTTTAAAATCAACAATTTTTGTGAGCATATGGTCTTTATTTTGCATGAAGTAGATCCAACACTTCTGTGAGAAATACTATACAAATATAACATAATACATGTACTTGGCATTGGAGGCTATTGAGAAAGGTCCACATACATCAGAGTGGATCCTTTCAAGGATTGGATGTGCCCTATTGTCCCAATCATTAAAGGTGTATTTTGTGTACTTCCCCAATGTAAACCCTTTTCATGTGTCTCTTTTCTCTAGTGTTACATTGGGGAAGCATGTTGAAATATACTACATGATCTTGAAAGTGCCATGATGAAAATGACCAAGTCTTCTATGCCATATTTTGCTGACATATCGGCTCTAGACCTTCCTTGCTTTTATGCTCAATGTTGCACAATATTCCACATCTAATTTGTAAAGGTTATTCACATGAACCCCAATCTGATTCACTTTTCACATCATGATGTGTCTCAAGAAATCCTTTATTTTACTGAATATCACATCATAGCCCTGGTCTTTCAACACCGCGATAGAAACTAGATTCTTCTTCAGACCCGATACATACATCACATCGTTGAGTCTGAGAGGGGGGTCAGATTCCCTTTGAAAAGCAATGGTAGAAATGTCAGTGGCAATATAACTTCCATCATCTCCCATTTCAATGTGCATCTGGAGATCCTTCTCCTCCAAGTCACTGAAAAATTATTTGCTTCTTGTCATGTGGAATGAGGCACTGTTGTCAGGATACCACACATTACCCATCACTATGCTTGTGATTCATGAATGAGGGTAAAATCAAGTTCGAATTGTGTAGCCAAGGCTTCACCCATTGCTCCTCCTGCGGTCTTCTTGCTTTCCTTCCTGTTAAAAATAATAAAAAGAAATCCTAAATTCATTCGTCCTTGAATTAAATAAGGAATTAAATAAAAATTCTATTCTCATAGCAACGTGTAATAGTTAACTAAGTTAATTTGACTTAGTTGGCTCATGAAATTTGAGTTGGATGTTTATCTAGAGTCATATAGAGTGATTCCTAAATTTTAGGGGTCTAGGTTGAGTTCTTTTGAATTGTAATTAATTAACTAAATCTAACTGAGTTATAGTCAGTTAAACTAGTGCAATCGATTGGAAGAACTAGTAGGAGGTCTAGTAGTGGGGATCAACTTTAGTGCAACTTCACTGTTCCACCAGTTAAATGAAGATTCACTTATAAATAACTGATGCATGTTAGTTTGGAGGAAGACCCAATTGACATTAGAGTTCAGGGACAATGAACTATCAATTGTATAATTTTCCAAATTGTACAGATGGTGCATACAGTAAGGCCTATGATGGATTGTGTAGTTATGTGTGAGGAATTTCCCAATTAAATATGGGATAATTCCCTCAGGAATTACACAAGGAAGTAGGGGCTTGGCAGGCAACAAAATTGGCTAAGTGTTGCCTTGAATTGGTTCTTGAAGTAGAGAGATAAATTGTACAGGTGCAGGAATTGTGTGAGGTTGAACACGAATTATATTTTCTTCTCAGATATTCTATTTAATGAAATATAGATAGTCGGGGTTTTGGGCATTTTCTTTCCCCGGAAAAAATATTGTGCTATGTGTGATTGAAATTCTTCCTTTTCTGATTGGTGTTTTCATCGATCTATTTTGGTTTCGGTTAAAGAGTAAAGTAGATTCTTTTGTTTTGTTTTAGCATATCACATAAGTTGTTGAATCCATAGTAAAAAAATATATCGTATCGGAGCTGAAGACATTATAGAAGAGGATAATTCGAGTTTGTTGTGCAGGTGAAATCGAATTTGTAGGTTCATACTTCAGAGTCAACAGTATCTCAAACTACGGTTTGAGTCTTGAGTATTCCCTGGAGGGAAATTTGAAATACATAGCTTGGAAGGATAGGATGGAGGTAGTGTTGGAGGATAACGAGCTTAAGGAATTCATAGGTCTTGATATTTCAAAGCCTCCAACATCTAATGCTAAAGATCTGGCTGAATGGAGAAAGTGTGTGGAAAAAGTGAGAAGGATTATCCTAGAAGGAGTTAAATATCATATTCTCTCGAATCTCCACAGTAAGGAAACTCCATTTGCAATGTAGACGGAATTGGCAGACCTGTTTCAAAATAACAGTGACCACCAAAAGCTAGAACTGAAGGACAAACTCAGAAAGATCAAGATGGATAAGGGTGAATCTATTCCAAAGTACTTGACCAAGTTCACTCAATGTTGATATGAGCTTGAAAGTATTAGGATCAATGTTGCCAAAGATGATTTGCCGAGCCTAACACTTCTAGGACTTCTCAAGAGCTAGCAGAGCTACTTGGACTCAGTTAATGGGAGGGAGAAGCTACCAAAGTGGGAGAAAATTTGGTTTGACTTGGTACAGGAAGAGATCTGACTATACATGAGAGACAAATTCTCATTAAAGCATGATGATGAGGAGAATTGTGCCTTAGCGGGTAAGGAAAAGAAAAGGAAGGGGAAGTCATGCCATTCCAAATCAAATTCTTATTAGGGCCACAAGAAGAAGGACATGTCTAAAATCAAGTGTTTTCACTGTCACAAGCTGGGACACTTTATATTATGAAACCAGCTCAAGAAAAGATATAAAAGATAGATCAACGCCTTAAAATTCAACCTCTTCGAAGGAGAAACCTCTTTTACATTACATAAATGAACAATTCTTGGATGATACAAATGAAAAGACTTCCTTTCTATATATAGGAGTCTAAGGGGTCATAACATAATCAGAGCCTACATAACAATAATA
>APFE031632506.1:0-28740 GCA_000404065.3 Pinus taeda | reverse complement strand
TACACCAAAGCTTCCTTTCGTAACAAAGATAGTCAAGCATAGGTGTTGGCTTAGGGGGGTCCTGACCCAAGTTCAGAGTTAGTTATGCCAACCAACCAAACCCTACACTGCTCTCCCTTTTGACAACAACCCACGTAGCAGAGGCTGTAGTCTCACCCGAAGTAGTATTGGGGGATGCAAAAACCAATTTTCTGCATCTAGAGACTAGTGTTATGTCTTCCAGTGCCTTAGAACTCCCCAAATGTAGATTGATAGATTTCTAGGTCTTGTTACTATAACTAAGTTAAAGTGGCCTTCAGACCTTTGTGAAGGTCCACGATTAGTCCTTGCAGACCTTAAACAGTCAATTTACTTACTTTTGCGCATCAACAAACAACCTTAGATCTGAGTTCACATATATCTATTTAACTCATTAGAAAAAATAAGAGAAATGGTCTGTAACTTCATAGAAGTGGATAAGAATTCATTTCATAAATTATTAAGACAAATTCAGTAAATTCGCGTAGCATTCAATCATTAATTCATAAATCATATCATTAATCAACAACATATAACGTAAAAAGATACAACAGAAATACTCATTAATTCTTCAAAAGACTAGCTTTATTGATCTTCAAGTCATTGATTATAGACTTTCCTACCCTGCGCACACAGCTGTAGGGGTTTGCGCACTCAGTTGTAGACTCTACCTAGGCCTCCTGCGCACTCAACTGCAGGAGCCTTCCCTTTTCTACCTAAGTGCAGGAAGTAGAGCCTTCCTACCCTAGCTCTTGCCCAAGATGACAAAACTCTTCAATGTACCCAATTTTCTATCAAAACTTACCTCTAAGTCTCACTAAGACTTAACTATTTATAGCTTTCCTAATACAATACCATGGCCCCTGGATCATGGGTAAGTCTTCAAAGCTGACCAAAATAAGGGGCTAAGGCCCCTTTGACTCTATTTATCTACGTGCTCCACGTCCACATTTTGCGGAGACTTTAAATATTTTACAAAATTATTTACAAAAATGACTAAGTTTATTCAATTCTACCCCTGGGGACCCCATCCCAACAGGCCACGAACACAAATATCATGACTTGCGCTCGAGTCAATGAGCTGGTTGTTACACTTTCTGGTGGAGTTCATTAAATGCCTTGGTCAAGGTGTGGAGATTCACGGTACTCTGTTCCGCTACTTGTTGTACCTCTTGGACCAGTTTCATTGTGGTTGGCCACTCTATTGCTAGTTGCATAGTCCTCTATGTCTGCTACATGGCCTTCACCTTCTCATGGATGCTCTGTGAAGTTGGCTGGCTTCTTCTATCAAAGGCTGAAGCCGGTCTCTTAGCAAATCCTACTTTTTCTGCAATTCTTGGATTTGTATCAGCCTGGCCTTGCCTTCCTACAAAAGCACGAATCACTAGACTAGCACCAACGTCCATGCCATCATACTGATCTCATCATACTGTTGTTGCTCTTCCCTTATTTCTGTGTTCAAATTTTGTAGTGTAGGATCCTCCTATAGTGTATCCCATAGGCCCATTTCCTGAGTGAAGGGATTGTCACAAAATTGAACTGCAACATCTAGTTGAGTCATGGATTCTCTTATAGCCACTCCTCTTTATTCCCAAACCTCTGGTTGTGTGGTCGATTTGAACTTCGACTGTAGCTCACCTATTTGCATTCGAAGATCGAAAGTCAACTTATCAACCTTTTCCTTTGACATGCACACTTCAACAACCAATTTCCTCACTTTACCTGAAGCCTCTGCATCGTCAAGTATATTCATCTTAGTTATGGAATTGCAAGCCTACTCAATTACTGTGACCAAGTTCTGGAGTTGTCCATAACTCCTCCTGTTCCTTCAGTGCTTGAGTTTTTCTACAAATAGTTGCTCATTGTTGACTTTAAACTCACTGACAACAATGAGCGCATATTTTTCTCTGATATTCAGCTCATCTGAGACCCCCTGATGTAGTGCATGAATAGATTGGAGCGGCAATGTAGCAAGGTTTAGTCCCATATCTTTCACTGTATTGAGCATTGCGCGATCCTGTATTCCACACGAACTGACCCCTTTGGTAAAGGAAAGACTTTGAGATCCACAGTCTGTTCAATCACTGTAATTTCACTACTTCCCTACACCAGGCTCATTTTCATGCCGCTTGCCTTCATGAAAATCCACCTAAATCTTGTTTGCCTAGATCTACATCTTGTGCAGATCCTTCTGGACGCTTCATAGCGTCTGCATGTATTGTTTCTCAAATTTCTGCAACACCTCTATCATTGTGTCCCGTATCTTGTCTCCAATCTCATCAATATTTCCTTTTGTCAACACCATGGGATCCAAATGTGTCTTCTTGTCAGACTTATGCTTCTTTCATTGGCCACCCATCTGTTCTTGTCCGCATTTCTTCAGAATGAATGGAGTGCTATGCTCTTCACAACCCACTCCTTCCTTCTCTGAAAGTTCTTGTTCATCAGTGTTGTGCGAAGAAGAGATCTCACTCTGATCAAAATCCTTATGTTCTTTCTCTGCCTAGACTTTAGCAACGCTCTCTTCCTCTATACGTGCCTTTTCTGTAGTTGCCTAAGCAGCCTCCTTTTTTTTGTTCATCCAAGTTGCACGCAACTTTCTGAACAGTGTCCTTCTGCTTCTATGCAATAGAGATTTTCATGCCTTTGCTGGTTCCCACCTCCAATATTGTAGATTTGCACCACTTCGGTAGCCAAGACCTTACAACTTCATGCACATCCATCTCGGACACTAAATAAGGCAGTACATGCCACATTCCTTCTGGGTCCTTCCACGCACGAATTGAGACATTGTGAAAGTCAGCCTTGAACTCTGCATAGGTTGTTAATTTCCCAAACAAGGTTGGGGATAACCTTGGCCACTGATTGATTACCAAGGTCCATATCCATTATGACCAAAAAAAATATTTGTTTCCTTAATGTGCATCACATCCTTTGTGGCCTAGAGAGAGGTGAACCTCGCGGCCTCATGTAATTCTTCCTTGTGTGGAGGAAATTTGTTATCTTATAATAACCTACATGTAACTAATACAATCAACATTAGAAGCCAAGTGTAATGAAATGACTTTCTTTCTTCTTGGGCTTCTTGGAAGTTCATGAGGAACTCTTGGTAGAGATACCTCAACCAATTATACTGCATGCCCTTCACGCATTGTGTAGCAAGTGATACAATTGGAGCTGGAACTTTGTCCGCATGACAATTTTGCACGATCTTTCCTGCAAGGATATGGGTAGTGAACTAGGCTACCTGGTATTTTATAGAGTGATTGAGTATCCTCGCGACTTCCTCACAAGACCATACTACTTTTCCATTTTATCAACTAGCTCCTTTTCTCCTATTTTTCCTGCAATTTCCTTGGTAGGGTCTGCTCCTTTGTGGGGAAACTTTGTTATCCTGTGGATCAAAATATCTGTTATTAGATTAGGCTGCCTTAGCCATAGAATCCCATCGTGTACTAGCATGAGGAGCTAGCGTACATAGACCATATTGATAGGGGAGCAGTGATAGTTCGGTACTAATAGCATATTTAGTAGCCCTGACTACTCAATGTTGTAGACCCACTTCATAGGTTCTAAGTATGTAAATCTTATGTTGTCATAGTATATCTTCGTCATATGCTTATGCGTCACCAAATGCAGAATTTTGTCCTGATCCCGGAGGTCCCAATCCTCCAATTTCAACAGCGGGATACGTGCAAGCTTAGGTCCTTCAAAAGTGACTTGCTCCGACAGGAGGGGAGTGGATACCCCAAATTTTCTCGAATCAGGATCCTTGGTAACTTTAGTTTTTCCCTTTCGCGGAGGGATGTACTCAGGTAGCATAGATATAGGCTCACCCCCCTTGACATCGACTTCTTCGATGCCTTGGTACTCCTCTTCCTCTAGATCCACTACTTTTTTTGGGTGCTTGTGCCTTTTCTGCTTTGGTTGTGGCTCTGTATGCTTCCTTGGCGATATTCACATTGGCACCAACTTCTTCATTTTTTCCTTTCACGGCTAGTTGATTTTCCTTCATATCAAGATACTTTTCTTTTGTCACTCGGCCTAGGTGACCTCAAGACCATGGGCACAATAGGTGTAGTCTCCATACTAGATACTTCAGGACCTGGTGTGTCAGATACAACTACTTCTAATCTGAGGGCTTCGACGAGGTTAGTGGTAGTAATCCTTTAAATGAATAGCTCTTGGGCTGCTGCAGAATAGTTTGAAATGAGGGGCACGTCACAAATTCTTCCCAAAATGCTTGACTCATATGTGTCCAATATAAAAATGCTCCAACAAGTCTTAGAGTGCAAAGTGTTCTCTGTTGGATTCGTATGTGTAATTTATAGGGGGATTTGTATTCAAATCCGACCGTTCCCCCCAAATTATGATAATAAATGTTGAATTGGTGGTAGATCTTCAAAACAAAATTCCTTAATTTCCGCCTCCCCCCTCCTCTTAACCACTTCCTAGCCATCACACCATGAACAATAACTCCAACGGTCATTTTCCTACTAGGATGTGCAGTACCTTCGCCCATGTCGTAACATCTTGAGCACAGCTTCATCTAGTGCATCCTCATCAATATTTGAGCAACCCGGTCGCTATCGTGTCCTTCAAATCGGGCAGTGTAGTTTATAGTCCTACGCTCCCTCGCAATTTCCTAAAGCACTAAGACTATCTTGCTACCATATAGTCATTGCGCAGGATCCCTTGTACACAACTTCAATCTACTCCCATTCAATTTTCCCAGGAAGGGCTTCCCATTTAGTTTCACGAGCTGAACTGCGCCACCATCTGTAATTTCCATGATAATATATGGTCCTAACCAATGCATCTGGAAATTACCTGAAAATTTAGTGAACTTAATATCATATACCAACACAAGATCATTTACCTTGAACGTGTGAAGCTTGATATGGCAATCATTGCATGATTTTTCATGTTCCTTCTCTACTTGTTGGTGCAATTTTGCCAAAAATCTATTCTCCTCTAGCTCCATGAGCCGCACGAGCCATTCTTCTAAGGCCTAGTGATCTACCATATCTGTCAAAGCTACTATGCGCAGACTAGGCAGAATTAATTCTGAAGGCATTACTGCTTCGATCTGATAGACTAATTTGAATGATGTTTTCCTTGTCAACTTCTTACAAGTTGTCCTATAGGCCCATAAAACTTCAGGTACAAGCACATCCCAATCATTCCGCTATGTGTTACAGATACTTTTCAGTGCGTTCTCAAAAATTTTGTTAAAAGCTTCAATTGTCCCATTTTCCTGTGGGTGATATGGTTTACTCTTCTGATGGTAGACATGGAATTCATCTGTTAACGTGCTAATCGTTTCATTTAGAAAGTGAGTACCCCTGTCACTCATCAAAACTTTCGTGCCTCCAAACCTTGTTAAGACATGTTCAAACAAGAATTTTTCTATCGTAGCCCTTGTCCAATCCTTTATTGGCTGTGCTTCCGCCCATTTGGTTAATAATTCCATCATAGTGATAATGTAGTGCATGCCCATTTTCTTTCTAGGGGGTTGAATTGGCCCAATAAAACTGATCGCCCACTTCTCAAATGCTTACAAAGCTACGTGAGGATGTAGCAATAGCTCATCCCTTCATGACGGTTTTCCAGTCCTTTGACATACATCGCATGCCTTAGAGTACGCTTTGGAGTCCTTATGCAATGTTGGCCACCATAGTTCTGCGTGCAAAATTTTCAGTGCAGTTGCTTTTCCTGCATAAAGGCCTCCCACAGCTCCCCCATGAGCTTCAAGGAGAATACTATCATGTTCAAAGTCTAGCACATATCTCTGCAATATTTCATTTGCACCCATTTTGTATAAATGCCCAGCAATGACCGAAAAATTGGCTGTGCGCACTACTAATTCTTTCTTCTGTTGATTTGTATATCCTTTAGGCACCATCCCCATAGTTAATAAGTGAATGATATTAGCAAAATGGTTATCAGCTCCACATACCACAAAATGCTGCACATTTGGCAACCCTTCTTCTAAATTATTGGGTTCTTCGCTTGTTTCAATTCTCGACAAATGGTCAGGGCCATTCAACCTCCCTGACTTCACAATGACTTGAAAGTCATACTACTGAAATAATAACAACCATCTACAAATATTTCCCCCCAACACATGTTTGTTGACTAGGTATTTTAAGGAAGAATGATCGATATAGACATATAGTGCCTAAATTTTTTTGCAACACGTAGACCATGGTCAACTCTTCGCTCTCTGTTGTTCAATAATTTTTCTCAGCCTTGGATAAATTCCTACTTACGAAGGCTAGGCACGGTCTAGTTCTCCTTCGCCTGCCTATGTGATGAGTACACCTAGCTTAATGCAAGAGGCATCCACATGTACATGAAACTCATTTTTCCAATCGGGATATAACAAGAATGGCATAGTTACCATCTTTTCTTTTATTACATCTAAGCTACACTGACATTCTTCATCCCAACAAAATGTCGCATCCTTCTTTAGTAGTTTTTCCATGGGCTCAGTAATTTGAGCATAATATTTGACGAATTTTCTATATTATCTTGTGTGTCCTAGTGTCACACGCAACTACTTGACGTTCCTAGGGGCCTCCAAGTTCACAATCACTTCAATCTTTGAAGGGTCCACCATCAATCCTTTCTTTTACACAACATTACCCATCAAGATCCAAAAAGGAACACAAAATATACATTTTTTTAAATTCAACGCTATCTGGTATCTTCGACATGTATCCAACATAGGGCACAAACTTGCCACATTGTGCTTCACCAAGCCAAACGCCATCCACTCATCAAAGTACACTTCCAGAAACTTATGAATGAATCCTTTGAATGTTGCTATGACTACGCGGGAAAATATTGTAGGTGTGTTCTTTAATCCAAATGGCATAACAATGTACTGAAAGCAACCCCACTCTATTGCGAAGGTGGTTTTTCTTCTATCATCTAGGGCAATCTTAATTTGATGATACTCGGAAAACCTATCAGTAAAGGAGTAGGCCTCTTACCCTCCGACATTGTTTAACACTTCATCTATAAACGAAATTAGAAATGGATAGTGAACACAGGCATCATTAATCTTCCACAGATCTATGCAAATCCATATTTCACCCTTTTGCTTCTTATGTTGGACCACCATCAGGCTCACCCAATCAAACTCTTCAACAGGTTCTATAATGCCTACCTCTAGCATTTTATCTAGCTCTTGATGAACCTTTTCCTTATACTTAGGGTTAAGGCAATAAGGCCTTTGTTTAATAGGCTTCATGTCTGGCTTCAATGTGATATTCATAATGCCCAAATCACCAATTATGCCCTTTAAATATGAAAACATAGTGGGGAAGAGATCCTAGTATTCACAAAGTAATTTAGCAACTTTTTCTACTGTAGCATCGTTCCAATAGTATCCAATATTTGCGAACTTTGGTTCTTCTTCAGTGCCAATGTTTACTTGCTTCATTTTTAAAGGTGCACAAATGTCTGGGTTCTCTGCTTGTGGGCCTTCAATTTCGTGATGCCTTCTGTCTTCGGAATATTGATATTCCTTGGGTCTTCTTCCTCCTCTTCAGCAGTCACATTATAGCATTCCAAGGTGTCTGGTTGGGTCCATTCCATTGGTTCCTTCGGTGTCCTGAAGATAACAATTTAATTTCTTGAAGCACTTCATCAATGCTTGCAAAGCCATCTTCAAAGTTGAAATTCAATAAGAAACCTTCCTTCAAAACATCCCATTTTGCAGTGTCGTGGTAGAGCTCTGTTTCAAGGTACCAGTTCATGGGGATCGTATCCAAGGTATGAAAAAAAATATGTACCCATTCTCGCCACGGTTCTGTCCCCCATGCCTTAGTCTACTTTTCCAGGTGATCACATAGATCATCTCTTCCATTGTAATTCTCAGTCATTCCGGTATTAGCATGCCCAAACCGTAGCTTCATCATTCTCATGTAATCTCGCCATCTAGCAAAACTATCCTTAGGCGCACCCCACCATTGTGTGGGTGTAGCATACAATGCCAACTCCAAGGCTTGAAAGAGGTGGTCCTTAGGGACTTCACGCTCAAATTCATCTAAAAGCATATCCATGTTAGTCAAACCATCATAGTAAGGTAACTTTCTTACCTCCAACGAAACACAGTCCAGTGACTTCATCATCATATTGCATCGTAATGTAGAAACTTCATGTGAGAGGTTTTGCCAATGCTCTAATTCCTCATCTCAATGAGAAGTGCATGAACTCTCCCAGTGCCATGTAATCCGTCCATCTACCATTCGATTGATCCAATCCCGATCTCACATTGTTATCTTGTAGATTTGATCTAGCTCATCGTCACTTTCCACATAATCACAGACTGGTTCAGTATAGTGTGACCCTTCTGCAGGATCCAGTGGCACTATAACCCTAAGCGAGTTTCATTCAAACAACATTTTCCTCTTCTTCATATTAATGACCCCATTCATATCAATAGCCCAGTTGATTCCAAGGAGCACAGGGTAGGAATTACCGTCATCGACAATTTCTATAACTTCAAAGTCCGCTACCGCACTTGCATCATCAATATCAACCGTTACTCCATATAAGCGTTCCATGAGGATGATTTTCTGTTGATTCACCATCCTGAGCTAAATTAGAGACCACAACAGCATAGGTCTCCCCATCCTTTCCCATGTCTATTTTGGTAGGACATTTGCATCGGACCCCAAATCCAAAATGACCTAATCCATTTCAAACTCACCTATCTGTGTTGTTAACTACATCTCTCATCCTATTTGTGCCTTATGCTTACCAATTTTTCTAACTGCGCACTGCTTTGAAGGAATATTTTCCTTATTTGTGCACATGTTTATTAGTTCCTACAATCCTTTCATAGCCTTCCTGTCGCGTAGTAAATTTATGCAGGTCTCCAAAAAGGTAGTGAGTACAGAATGATCAACCTCTTTTGTTGCACTAGTTTCTTATGTCTTGTCCTGGCTTCCTGAAGTGGAGGCCTCAACAAATATCTTCTTGGCCTCCATGAATGTTTCCTTAGGATGATTAAAGACAAATCTAACTTCTTTCTCTGAAGCTTTGTGGACCCATCCATCATCTTTAGGCTTCTTGCCCTTATTTGTGCTAGTCATCATACCACTTTGTAGTACAATATTAATGATCTGATCCTCCTCGCAAGGCTCAACCCTCATCATTTGTAAATTCTGTGTAGGCTTATCGGGCTAAATTTTTTTTCTTTCATTTTAGCTATTAGAATCAATCATTCTTCTATGGCATGGCTGAATTGTCTACAGTATTGACACAAAGGGTGTGTAGGATTCAAGCAATCTCGCGCAAAATGCCCTGACTGTCCGCAGTTGTAGCAAATATTCTAACAGTGACCACTACTAGGCCCTCCTCCTCGGCCTTGTGCTTAGCCCTGAAAACCCCCGCGTACTCCTCTGAGACCTTGATCTAAAGGCCGAGTTTCTACTTGCATACAATAAGTACGGTTTCTTTCCATAATCAGTTCATAACTTTGAAAGTGACGCTCATCGTGGCCCACAGATGTATAGAAATTACAAAACAACTGCTGAGGTGTTTGAATGAAATTATGAAACAAGTGGTAGTTATTCGTCGCATGTTTCCTAGTGACTTGAAAAATGGTGCACCATAGTGCAGCTCCTATGCTTGGCCCAGCTGGGGCTTTTGGCTTCATGGGGGCTAGCCCCCACCTACAAGATAGTTCGCGTATACTAGACAATGATATTTATCATGCTCGTGGCCCTTACATTTCAAGCACCAAACCTCTATGCGCACTTCTGGCTCAGTCTCCTTTTCTTTCTTCAAAATCTGTAATTCTAGATGTAGGATCCCTAACTGTGAGTGGATCTGTTGTAACCTTAGGTTCATGTCCTGAATAGGTGATGCGTGCAACCTCATCATGATCTTTGTTGGTGTCCAAGTGTGAATAAAACCATTCAACCCTTTCCCACATTAATTATCAATCCAGGATCTACTGGTTATTTCAAGGCTAACACGCAAAATATATGTAGGTTAAAATTGTATAGTCTGGAACTGGTTGAGAATTCATCAATCAAATAATGATGGTTGTAACAACAAATGGAAATGACTGGAACAACCAATCTATAACAGAAATAGAAATGACAGGGACAACCAATCTGTATCAACAATGGAAATAATAGTAATAATTAATTGTAACAACAATTCGATTCACAAAAATTATATCAAAGCATCACAGTAAGGAAAATACATACATGGGAAAAGAAACTAGCACACATTATCTCAGCAGCACCTGATCATGAGAGTGGGCCCAACTCCCTAATCAGGGCTGTAATTAACTCACGAACTCAACGAAAGATTAGAAAAATGTAAATTTCATTCTTGCAAAAGTATCTATTACAAAGCTAAATTCTCTTATCTCCAATGTTGAAAATGCAACAAGATGATGGAGCTTAGTGAAAAGAAGTCGCCTTCACTAAGTGGGCCCACATGTTATTTTTGGTGCAAAGTCTATTTTTAGACATATGGATCATGGTCTATGAGTTGCAGGATGTTATTTATTGATGATTGGTCATGTTGGTAAAAATAGATGGACCTCTATTTTTAGACATATGGGCGAAGTCTATTTTTAGGCTCCTAGTCAAAAAATAGAACAGTCGAATATTATTAGCTCTTAATAATATTTGGACTATAAACATTATCTTATCCTCTTGCAGCACTTCAGTTTGAGCTACGGATGTGGCACATGTAACTGCCAGAAGGAAATACGCTTTTCCTATGGGTAGTTGAGCTATTGCATGAAGGACTTCAGTTAGAACTCAAGTGATTGAGTTTGGTGGAGTTGATTGAGGAGTTGATGAGTTGTGTTCAGTTTGACTTAGTTGAACTAGTTGTATTTAGTCTAACTGACAAATACACTAGTGATGAGTGGTGTGAATTAATTATTAATTAATTCACTAATTATTAACTCATAAATCAACTAAAGAATACATCAGTTAACTCATTGCATTGACAATTCAGTGGAGACAAGTGTTAGAGATGGGTGAAAGGGTGAGACTACTATCAGTTGTGACTATAGTTGTGCATGAGATTTGCACAATCATTGATTGAGATTGCCAATGAGTATTGCTCAGTACAAACCAAGGGAATTCAAACTTGGATTTGATCCATTCTCAACTTGGATTGCGTAGTAGAGGGAGGCAAACAATGGAGGAGATTTGAACCCGTGGCTTGTTCAGATCTAAGCTAGTTTGTGTGTAGCATGTGGAGATAGTATTGAGAACTTGTGAGGAGTATTGTACTATGTATTGTTACATGTTCTCTATCATTATAATATATAGATAGTTGGGGGTTTTCAGCTGTATGCTTTCCCCATTACATACTGTGTTGATATGTGCGATTGATGTTTCAATGCGCGCATGCGATTGTTTCTTTAATTCCGAAAATTGATGATCAATGGTAGAGGAGGTTATGTATTATGCATGCATTCTACAAATAGTGTATAATCAGGATAGTCTTTGTGAATAAGTGTTATATTATTCAAATTTCTACATGGTATCAAAGCAGGTTGATCATCAGATCCATTATTCAGAAAGTGATTACATTTTATTTCTTCAGGTAGAGTCTATAATCGGGCGAGGTAGCTCTGGATTCATCCTTCTTTTGGAAGGTGAGATATCCGGTAAATGCCCATATAGTCAATCTCTATAGGAGAAATACTTTGTTCTCACGAATTTTAGATTAGAAGCGGTTGATTTTTGAGCTGGTGGAATTTGAATTTGCAGCAGTGTTTTCTTGGTGTCAAAGTTGAAATGTCTTTCAACAGATTGCAATTGGAGTATGCCCTTGAAGGCAACTCGAATTATATTGCATGGAAAGATAGGATGGAGGCGGTGTTAGATGACAATGGGTTGAAGGAGTTCATAGATGTTGAAGTCCCAAAGCCTACTGATGCTGCTCAAGTTGAGGCATGAAGGATCACATTGTATCCAGCCTGCATGGAAAGGCTTCTCCATACTTGATGTGGAAAGCGTTGACAAATTTATTCCAAAGCAAGAGCGACGAGAGGAAGTTGGTGCTCAAGGATAAACTCAGAAACATTAAGTGTGAGAAAGGAGACAATATGCCCAAGTATCTCATGAAGTTCACCCAATGTCGGGATGAGCTGGGAAGTGTGGGGGTGACTGTCAATGATGAGGACTTAGTGAGCTTAGCTCTCCTTGGTCTTCCTAAGAGTTTACATTCCTATCAGGACTCTGTCAATGGTCGGGAGAAATTTCCAGGATGGGAGAGACTTTGGTCGGATCTTGTGCAAGAGGAGATGAGGCGGAATACCAGGGATGGATCTTCATCAAAGGCATCTGATGAAGAGAATTGCATTGTGGCTGCCAAAGCAAAGAAGGGGAAGAATAAGAAAGCTTCTCATTCTGGTGCAAAAGGCAAGAACCAGGACATGTCCAAGGTGAAGTGCTTTCACTGTCACCAGCACAGACATTATGCCACAAATTATCCACAGAAGAAGAAAAATAAGAAAGTTGTTGGATCTGCAGCGGGAGAGGCCTTAGCCTCGCGATTTGAGCTGGATTATTCATTGATCACATGCTTGGTATCAAGTGTGATGGGATTGGTATGGTTCTTGGACAGTGGTGCGTATTTTACATGACAGGAGATCGAGATTTGTTTTCTGATCTGGATGAGAAAGATCTTGGAGTGCATATCGAGATGGTCGATGATGGTAGATACAGTGAGACCTGTATCAGTACCATTTCCTTTGAGAGGGAGTCTGGTAAACCCTTTGTATTGAAGGAAGTGATGCATGTTCTAGGATTGAAGAAGAATCTTATCTCTATGGCGATGTTAGAAGACAAGGGATATGATGTTGTCTTCAGTGAGGGAAAGGCTTTCCTGTGTAGTAAGACAACTGGAGAAACCCAAAAGATAGGGTTTTGAGTCAAGAACCTTTATCAATTGCATGTAGATGGCTATGCAGCAATGGCATGCAAGGTAGAAGGAGTGGTGAGCCGAGATGATGGCGAGCTGTGGCACTGGAGATTAGGCCACCTTCACCATGGAGCTTTGAAGATATTGCAACAGATTTCTACTGGGCTTCCTAAAGGTGCTCTTGTGCAGTCAGATCAGTGCAAGGGGTGTACTTTGGGAAAATTTGTGAAAGCCACCTTTCACGAGAAGGATAGTTGCACCACGACAATCCTTGAGAGAATTCACACAGACGTGTGTGGACCTTTCTCAATAGCTTCGACAGAAAATCACAAGTACTATGTGATCTTTGTTGATGATTTCTCTTGAAAGTGTTGGATCTTCTTCATGTAGAAGAAGAGCGAGACATACTCAAAGTTCTGTGAGTTCAAAGCACTGGTCGAGAAGGAATTGGGGAAGAAGGTGAAGGCTCTTAGGAGCGACAACGGTGGTGAATTCATCTCTGGCGAGTTCAAGGACTTCTGCAGCACAGAAGGGATTCAAAGAGAGCTCATAGCTCCCCATAACCCACAACAGAACAGGGTTCCTGAGCGAAAGAACAAAACGATCATGGGTGTTGCACGGGCGATGTTGCATGATCAGGGCCTACCCCTTCACTTGTGGGTGGAGGCATGCAATACTACAATATATGTGCAGAACCGTTGTCCTCACAAGATACTTGGCATGAGTACAACCGAGGAGGCTTATTCTGGTAAGAGGCCTAATATTTCCCATTTGAGGATTTTTGGTTCTCCTATTTACATGCATGTGACAAAGGATGCCAGGAAGAAGCTGGAGCCGACCGCAGAGGTTGGGATATTTGTAGGGTACACTGGTATGCCCCACAACTATCGTGTGTATTTGCTAGACAGTCGCAAGGCTGTTGTGTGACGGGATATCAAATTTTGGGAGGAGAAAGCCATGAAGTGTTCACTTGAGAGGGAGCCACACTTGCATGCAGATGAGGAGCTATTAGTTCATAAGGATGAGCTTCAGGATGTGGATTAGCCATAAGATGAATTTCATGGAGTGGAAGAGACCACTCATGTAGCGCCAACCATCAGAGGGCGAAAGCGCACTACAGAAGCTGAGCGACTGGCTCAAGATGCAGAGAAGGTTGTAGGACTACCTACAACACTACACAGACAGAGATAGTCACCTGATCGGTACACTGGATACATGGCTCTTGTGAGCAAATGTGTCGTGACTGAGCCATCCTCTTTCGAGGAAGCTGTGGAAGATCCCGCATGGGTAGATGCCATGGTGGAAGAGTATGATTCGATTGTCAGAAACAGTGCATGGGAGATTGTCCGAAGACCAGAGGGGAAATCAGTGGTGGGTTCGAGATGGATCTACAAAAGTGAATCAGGTAGCTGATGGGAGTGTGGAGAAGTACAAGGAAAGATTTTTTGCCTAAGGCTTCTCACAGATAGAGGGGATCGATTATGAGGAGACCTTTGCACCTGTCGCAAGTTATTATTCCATACAGACGATTCTTGCTCTCTCAGCACAGATGGGGTGGCACATCCATCAGATGGATGTGAAGACTGCGTTCCTCAATGGAGTCATTGAGGAGGAGGTATACATAGAGCAGCCCGAAGGTTTCGAGATCTTCAGCAGCAAGTCGCATGTGTGCAGGCTTAAGAGAGTGTTGTATGGGTTGAAACAAGCACCTCGTGCTTGGTACACATGGATAGACAGTTATTTCACTGGACTTGGATTCTCCAAGAGTGAGGCGGATCCTAACCTATACTAGATTGTGGTGGAGGGTAAGTTGCTAATCATTGTACTTTATGTAGATGATTTGATTTTGACAGGAGATTAGCTGTTGATACTTTCATGCAAGGAGGATCTTGCTAGAGAGTTTGAGATGAAGGACTTGGGCTTCCTTCATTATTTCCTGGGATTGGAAATTTGGCAGCGCAGTGATGGACTATTTGTTTCTCAGGGTAAGTATGCCCGGGAGATATTAGAGAAGTTCAACATGCATGGCTGCAAGCCTGTTGATACTCCTCCTCCTGGAGGTTGGAGGAAGGAGGATGCTACTTCAACGGAGGTAGTGGATGCCACTATTTATCAACAGTTGGTGGGGTCGCTTATGTATCTAGTTAATACACGACCCGATATATGCTATGTTGTTAACCAGCTTTCACAAGCTATGGTTAAGCCAATGAAGCTCTTCTGGAAGGCAGGCAAGCATGTATTACATTATCTCAGAGGCACATCGGGATATGGATTGTGGTATAGACAGGAGGATGAGGTGAAGTTATTTGGCTTCACAGATGCGGATTGGGCAGGGAGCTCAATGGACAGAAAGAGCACATCTAGAGGGATCTTCAGTATCGGGTTGACAACCGTTTCTTGCTACAGCAGGAAGCAGATATCCGTGGCACTCGGTTCAGCAGAGGCCGAGTATATGGCAACAAGTTTGGCTGCATGCGAGGCTATATGGATGAGGAAGATCCTAGTCGGGTTGTTCGGGTCACACTTGGAGCCTACTGTGATTTATTTTGATTACTAGAGTTGCATTAAACTATCGGCTAATCCAGTATTTCATGATAGATCCAAGCACATCGACATCAGGTACCATCATATCAGAGATTTTGTGCAGCGGAGAATCGTGTTACTTTCATACATTCCCACGGAGGATCAAGATGCTGATATCTTGACGAAGGCACTCACCAAGAGAAAATTTGAATACCATAGAGGCAGGATAGGGGTTGCAGATAATCCATATCTTGTTGAGAGGGAGTGTTGAAAATGCAACAAGATGATGGAGCTTAGTGAAAAGAAGTTGCCTTCACTGAGTGGGCCCACATGCTATTTTTGGCGCAAAGTCTATTTTTAGACTATGTATATTTTTAGACATATGGATCACGGTCTATGAGTTGCAGGATGCTATTTATGGATGATTGGTCATGTTGGTAAAAAGAGATGGACCTCTATTTTTAGACATATGGGCAGAGTCTATTTTTAGACTGCCAGTCCAAAAATAGAAAAGTCGAATATTATTAGCTCTTAATAATATTTGGACTATAGACATTATCTTATCCTCTTGCAGCATTTCAGCTCGAGCTACGGATGTGGCACATGCAACTGCCAGAAGGAAATACACTTTTACTATGGGTTAGTTGAGCTATTGCATGATGGACTTCAGTTAGAACTCAAGTGATTGAGTTTGGTGGAGTTGTGTTCAGTTTGACTTAGTTGAACTAGTTGTATTTAGTCTAACTGACAAATACACTAGTGATGAGTGGTGTGAATTAATTATTAATTAATTCACTAATTATTAACTCATAATTCAACTAAAGAATACATCATTTAACTCAGTGCATGGACAGTTCAGTGGAGACAAGTGTTAGAGGTGGGTGAAAGGGTAAGACTACTATCAGTTGTGAGTATAGCTATGCATGAGATTTGCATAATCATTGATTGAGATTGCCAATGAGGATTGTGCAGTACAAGCCAAGGGAAAACGAGCTTGGATCAGATCCATTCTCAACAGGTATTGCGCAGTGGAGGCAGGCAAACAACGGAGGAGATTTGAACCTGTGACTTGATTCAGATCTGAGCTAGTTTTTGTGTAGCAGGTGGAGGTAGTACTGAGTACTTGTGAGGAGTATTGTACTATGTATTGTTACATGTTCTCTATCATCATAATATACAGATAGTTGGGGGTTTTCAGCTGTATTCTTTCCCGAGTACATACTGTGTTGATATGTGTGATTGATGTTTCAATGTGCGCATGCGATTGTTTCTTAATTCTGCAAATTGATGATCAATAGTAGAGGAGGTTATGTATTATGCATGCATTCCGCAGATAGTGTATAATTAGGATAATCTCTATGAATAAGTGTTATATTATTCAAAATTTCTACATTTATTCCCATATTCGATCACGATCATGATTCTATCGTAGTTGATTTTATGAAGCCACCTTTTTATGATGATCTATCTGACGATGAAGTCTTAACACCCTAGACTCTCGAGGCACTTCAACTCGAGCTGATGGTTATGTTAGGCCCTCGATGTTCTGAGGTTGGTTTCACTTCCGATCATGAAGTTGTTCAATCACCCAAGGCTCCTCATCACTCATATGTATGCATTGAATATCCATCTCAGAAACAGATCATGCTTCCTCCACTCGAACTACACGATCCCATCGCTCATGCATTGGAGGAATCTTATGTCACAAGAACACATGCATGACACAAGTTGTCTTTGTTTCTTTCATTTACTTGCATGTCACAATCAAGAGTGTGCGTACGCTTCATAGCTACACGTAGTGTCGTACAACACTATGATAAGTCCATGAACCACATGTCATCTAGTTGCACTCACTTATGTCTTGGGACACTGTTAAACATGAAGTGTGTTTGTCTTCATTGTTATATCTTTCTTGTTTGCTGGTTCACACAACCGGGTTGCTCGCAGACCAAGTCTTAACCAACATGGGTGAACCAATGTGTTGTGGCTGCATTGGAAATATCACTTCATGTGATCAGGCCCATGCATCGTTAGCTTAGGAGTAGGAGTAGTGTTTGCTTTCTGTTTGTTTGATTGCATGCTTGTTTGCTTACTTGCTTTGTTTGTTTGTTTGTCTGCTTACTTGTTTTCTTACTCACTTTGCTTTCACATTTTCTTCTACTTCTGCTTTGCATTGTTGTTTGTTTGTTTTTTTTCATAGGTTAGTTTCGCATGAAACCATGTATGACTCTTGAAACAAGATGGGTAAAGTACAAGAGGCCTTGTACAACTATCACTACTTGGTTATCTATCATCCTGCCTTTGTATGAAGAACTTGTTACTTTTAGTCCATGACACGTCAATGGAAAATATGTACTCTTCAAAGTGAACCTTGGTGAAAACACAACGCTTGCGTGCTAACTAGTGTCACCTACTATAGTCGCTTGTTTTTGGGTTAACCCTTGGCAGCTTAGTTAAGTAGAATAATTTGAGGGGGATAACCTTAACAAGCACGTTAGAGGTATATAATAAACTACTTCTCTGAAGGAAGAACCTCTTCTGCACTCAATAAGTCAGGATCCCTCTTCCGACTCTGAAATGAATAAGTGTTATGCACAGTTTTGAAAATGAAAAAAAAGAAAAGTGAAAATTTAAAAAGAAAATGAAAAATGAATAAGCTGAAAGAAGAGAAAGGCTTCTTGCATAGAGAGGTGATGCAAGTAACTCCCTCGGGGTACTGACCAAGATCACTGGTAGTGGAGAAATGCTTGTGTTCCCGCATGACTTCGTCGGGGTATTGTCTAGGCCTGCTGGTAGCAGAGCAACACTAGAGATGAAACTAAGACTCTGACGACTATACTGCTTGTGCACAAATATACCCCTCAACCATAATCGAAACAATTGTGTTGACTTGGCTTGGAATGTGTCTCAATCGACCAAGAGCTTGGAAGATGCTACATCTTACAAAAAAGCAAGTGTGGAAACCAAGTTGAACTAAGAACTGCAAAACACTTCCATAGGTGTTAGACTTTCTTTTCACGAACAAGGTCCATTCAGAGAGTTGGAGTTCTACCAGTGTGTCACCAAGTGTTGTAGTGGCTAAAACCACCCTCCAAAATTTTTCCTTAGCTTCGTTTTGGAGCCTCCTTACCAACCTTTTCCAACAGCGTGTCTTGCCTTTTCAAGCACACAAGCTTTAGTGATTTTCTTACAGATTGCTAGCTTGTGCATCAAAGCTTGTTGCATCCCCTTCACAGGTTGTTTCTCCATACTTGATCCAGTTGTAGGATGAGAAACTCCCTCAAGAAATTGCAAAATTCTGGAGGGGAACCAAACTTCCCTCTAGAAATTGTGCAATCCTGGCTGGCAACCCACTGGGCTCTAGAATTGTACAAATCTTCCTGTCAAGCTTCACTGGAAAAGTTGTACAATTCCTCCTAGCAGGACTGCTCAGCCCAAAAATTGCACAAATATTCTAGGTAGCTAGCCCATCTCCCTCCCAGAAATGTGCATATTTTTTCCATCAGCGGTGTAGGCTATTGCATGTGCAGTTGGGTTGATCGACTCCACCTGGGAACAAGGAAAATTGACTTGCATGCATGGGTTGCTTTTTCCCAGAATAGCAAAAGGAAACATGCAAAAAGTATCCCTAGATTTTAGGGAGCTATTTTTAGCAGCTGGAGGTTACATGAAAAGATCATTTTAGAATCTTTCCTCCAAGTGTCACTTTTTCCTATATTTGTGGCATGCGTGTCATGAGACTCAACTTATTTATTCAACACTTCAGAGCTCACTTATTCACATTGATCTTGGAGCTCTGACATCCCATAGCACATCCAGGACCCTTCATCACTTCTAGCTTAGATATTCACGAGTAAGTCGTCTTAACTTATCTTTACAACATTTATGTCACTTTTTGTGTTTTGGATTGTGTGAGTGTTGTTTTCTTGATTTATTTGAATGCTTATTGTTGATTACATGCATACTAGCTTATACTAGAACTGTTTCAGTTTTTGTTAGCATCTCGTTGTTGTCGTGTGCATGAAACTGTTTTGCATGAACGACTGCTGATTCGGCGACTGACTTCACCCACATGCATGTTGTTCCATTTTTTGGAATCTTTCGTTCACTGTTTTCATGAAAAATCATTCATTTCTGCTTACATTGAGTATTGACATGCATTCACTTTCACATTTGCTTTCAGTTGCCCATTGACGAGTCTGAGCAGCCTTGGCCCAGACTCTGCCTCACTAAGACAACATTGCGCAATGCTGAGAGGGAACGCTCTGTCTTCCTCTCAGAAAATGCACATTTCTTCCTAGTGACTATCCTATAGTCTTGCATTTCACAATTCTGAGGGGCAGTGACTACTGGCCTAGAAAATTGCGCAATGATGTCACTGGGCCTGCAACCATTTCTAGCTGAAATTGTGCATTGCCCAATTCCAACAGTTAGCAATCAGCTTGGATTGCACATTATGCAATTCCAATAGCCAATCTTGCCTCCCAGATAATCCAGACTACCTTTTGTGTAGTTCTAGTAGCCAGCCTCCCAGTCTACCAAGAAAAATTTTGCGATCCTTTCCAAATAATCCCCAAGTGTGTGTTATGTCATTCCTCAAGTTTTCTTTGGTTTTCACTGATATATTTCTTTCCATACATGTCACTTTATATCCAGATCTTGCAGGTGTTCATCTTCCTATTAGAAGTACAAGATCAATGGCCCCCAAGAGATCAATATCAAAGGACACTGACGAAAGTGAAACTGGAGCAACAATTGAGCGAGTGTCTACAAGTCTGTCGATCTATGAAGACACCAAGTTGATTGTAGATAAGGACATCAAGCTGAAATGACAAGAGGTCAATGATGCATTTGCAAGAACATTTGGGGAAGACCTCAAAGACTGCCAGGTATGTGTGAACATTTAGAAGTCTGGCTTGTACTGGATTGCATGCAGATACTCTGCATTCCCATGCACAAACATGATACACTGGATCATCTTGCACACAGATCGTGAGATGATGACATTGAGCACTACCAGTGGGATAGAGATTGCAACCATCAAGGCACAGGATTATGATGAGATGTATCATATGTCGAAGCCCATGCTCATCATGGAGATTCCCTTCAACATACCCAGCAGCAATGCCAACTCTAGAGAAATCTTGAAGAACAAGGTGAAGGAGCCAACCAAATTCAGGATGACACCCAACCAGGTCTACAAGACAAAGATACTGCAGAAGGCATATCAATACTTGGTCATATTTGAATTCCGATTGTATGGCAAAAAAAGCACCAAAACATTCCCACATAGTTGGGTGATCGCATTGGACCAACTGTCCAGAGAAGGCAAAGCATGTAATTGGTCCAGCATGTTGGCTCATCAGCTGAAGGAATAGGTAGCAAGGGCCTGATAGCTGCCCAAAGGTATGCAAGAAGAAATCTACATGTCGGCCTACATATTAGATGCAATTTGTTCTCGTCATAAGTTCTCGGGCTTGGAGTAGGCATGGACATTAGCGAAGACCTCTGTGAATACCTTTTGTAAGATGTTGTCCGAATGCAGCTTCAGAGGAGTCATCACATGATTATCTGATCATTTTGTCACCCTAGTTTACAAGATGATATTTGAACACGATCTACCCTACATGTCGAAGGAATCAATGGAGGCACTGATAGACATATCTAATTGTATTCCTCACTGTCCGGCACCTTCATACAGATGTATAGCACGAAGAATCCTTCGTATGTTCTACCGAAGTATTCCTTAAACAATCTCATCATGTAGGAAGTAGCATATTACATCTCAACAGGATTGACAGCTAGGCTGCACCGAAGAAGAAGGAAACTTGGCTCGTTCTTTAATTGCGCATCAGGTTATACAAGATATGGAGTTTCAAGCATGTGGATGTCAAAGCAGAGGAGATGAAGAGATATCCATTCGAGCTTCGAAGTTACAATCCATATGACCCGCATTATCTTGTGAAAGATCACTGCATGAGAGTACAATTCAACTAGATCCACAGGGCATCTCATTGGGCGGAGGAGGACCCATGGAGATATTGCTACAGTTTCTCCAGAACCAATGAATAGGTTGGTTTGCTATGGAATGGTTAGTGAAGCAACATGAATCAACATCCCAGAGAGCACCAGAAGTAGCAACAGCAGCAGAGATAAACATACCTGCGTGTGACAAGGCCAAGAGGAATATTGTCGACCTCATGGAGGAAGAGCAAAGTTGCAAGTTCCGAGCAGATCCACTTGTGGAGAAAGAAACTATGGCTATAGAGGCAAAGAGGCAACAATGTGACATGCGAAACGAGCAAAGGCAGAGAGAGAAATAGAGGATGGAGGAAACAGAGAAAGAGTTGCATGAGTTGAAGGAGCAACTCCGAAAGGAACAGAAGTTCTGCAGATAGGAGAAGGAAGCACAATAAGAACAGGTAGAAAAAGGGGCACAACGTGTACAAATCGACGAAACTATGCCCATACAGGTAGTGGACTCATCGAAACAACTGTCATTAGGCACACAGGGTGAACCATCATAGGATAAGGACTTTGCTCAGGAGTTAGAGCAAGCACTTGAACATATGGATACAGATATGGAGCAACAGGAGTTAGAGAAAGACATCAACCTCATGCCTCATCACTAAGAGGTTTACCTACTAGCTTCACCACATATATAAGAGGAGAAAGTCCCAAGTGACCAAGGAGACACTGAGATCCTTAGAGATCAACCGGAGGGAGAGATGCACAACATCTCATTCGACGAGTCTCAACATAGAGTTTTGCATTCTCATAGAGTGTTGACTCCGGATGATCATATATATCCTATGCATTTTGAGAAACAAGTGATCATTTCTAATGTGCACAAACATCCAACAACCTTAGCCGATGCTACTAGAGTATATGCCAAAGCCACTAGCTCAAGTGTTCTCTTTCTGATAGCTGAGAATGAGCGAATGGATGATGAACTACAGATGGCCGAGCAGGGAGGATAATTGGTTGCAACATCTGCCAAAGAAGAATTGAAGAAGGCAATACTAGATGAGGTATTGTCCCTTGACACAATCATGAGGCCGTTGTATTCCAAGTTGGGGACTGTGCATAAGGAAGTCGTCCATCTTATTGGATAGCAGCAGCGATGTGCTAGAAGAGCACGTATCTTGTTGAATGTGTATGTTGTTGTTGATTACATGCAAACATGGGTGATGAGATACAAAGGAGTCATGCTTCACTTGCTTAAGATGATGAATCCCAGAGCGCTCAAGCTGAAGTCATGCATCCAGAGTCAGATCCATAACTATGAAGATCTCCCACAGCTCATGACTAGTCTACAGGCTTCCCATGCACGTGTATTCAAGAGTATGGATGTTGTTTTGCGCGCACATGCGATCCCATCTATTGGGACTCTCACCCAGGTGAAGACACAGGCACATGTCCGACTAGAGCTTAACTCATACTTCAATGACTTGATGCACATAGCCACTAGCCTAGACTTGGTTATTAGTATAGATACCATGCACAAGTATGTTGTTGGTCCAACACCACTCAAAACAATGATGAACATGCTTTCAGACGAGTTGGACAGAGGAGCTTGTGCAGTGTACCCAGATTTTGTGGAGGCAAGAGTTTGCTTCCAGAAAGATGTCACCTTGGAGCACATGGACACTATCGCGAACTACCAAGCTTGGCATCAGTTTGTTGTTGTCAACCACAAAGAGGATGTCGAAGAGTTGGTCTTCCAACTCTCTGAGTCCTAGTGATGTCTTGCATGCCTTGCTCGAGCCATTTTGTTTCACATGGGTACATGTGCATTGTAATGTAATGTCTTGTCAAGTGTAATTCAAGTGTTAATAGTTGGATGTAACAATCATAGAGTAGATGAAAAGTCATGAGGGTAGTTGAACTATCACAAAGGGGAATGTCAAGGGCCACCCCACCCTTTGCTATAAATATTCCCTCATAACTCATTATATAAGCTTTTGGCCAACCAATCTTTTGATAGGACTATCCTAGAGAGAGATTGGATAGTATTGTAATGAGCCTTGGCTTCTCCACTACGTAGAGCTAGTACATCTCTTCTAAGGAGCAAGTGGTTGTGGCTATAACATTCCATTGTCGGAGCTAGTTGTTGGACATGGATGTATTATATGTCTGGAACTTACACTTCTTAATATAACAAGAGTCAACACATTTCATGCATATGTTGTATTGTATTTCAGCTATTTGTTTACTATAAATGATATATGTATCTATTTGCTTACACATGCATGTATAGCTATTTATATGTATGTATGTATGAATCTTTCTAAAATGTGTTGCTGGTTTAACTATCACTTTGGATTGCTAGCTTACTTGCCATTCATGTTGTGATGCATCTTTGCTCGTTTGTTCCCTTCTTAACTCTGTGCTATCACAGGTTTCCAAGGGGTGCACTCAAATCACCCTCCATGTGTTTGAACCTCTCATGCACCTTCCTTGGTCTACTGCATATGTCACACCCTTGCTACCAACAGAGACATCTTACTTGCTTCTGTGTGAAATCGTAGTCAAGGCATTACTGTACAACCCACTACTGGGAGTCCTACACCAAATGACCTAAGGTCTAATTGTGACTTCTTACTAGGGAGATCCCTTAAGATGTTGGTAGGTCCAACACCATCAATAGAAGATTCATAGAAAAAATGTTATAGCGAAAATGCCACGATGGCTGTTTTGAAGCAGCGAAACCCTATAATCCAAAGCTCCGATACCAAATGTTATGCAACTAGCTCACAAATAGATAGATCAATGACTTAAAAATTATCCTCTTTGAGGTGGAAGTCTCCTTTACATTACATAAATGAAAAATTCTTGGATTATACAAATTAAAATACTGCTATTATATATATAGGAGTCTAAGGGGTCAGAATATAATCAGAGCCTACATAACAATCATAATGTAAGGGCACGACAATAATAATAAGGGGGCTACATTAACAATAACAATAAGGGGGCTACACTAGTATTATAGGGACCTAATAGGTACAACTAAACCATCGTGGTAGAGGCAACTCCAACCCTAAGGTGTTTGACTCAAGTGACATTCCAAAATCTTTTATTCAGGGTAGGATATTTATTAAAGGGCATAAATACAATGACCAAAATACATGACAAAAGATAAAACTAAGCGCAAAAGAAAAAGTGGGGCTAGATCTAAGAAAGAGTGTAGAAAATAAAATAGAAGAGAAAACTATAGTACAGAGGGGGGGAAGCAGCTACGAGCTACTAGGTGAAGTGAAATTTGAAGTCATGGTCATTTACGAGGAGGGGTTCGACCCTCCCTTCTAAGGTGTGCAATATGTAGCTATGTTGGACAAGCGCCTCGTTAACTTGGAAGGGAAAAATCCACAAGGCCTGAAATTTGGTGTACTTGTCTTTGTCCTCATGGGATTTATCCCATTTGAGATCTAGGTCACCCACATTAAACTCATTATTCCCGGCAGATTTTTTTTATCGAACCACCTCTTGATTCAACTTTGATGCACGGAAAACTTCTCCCTAGCTTTTTTATTTCTTCCTCTAGTTTGAGAATGGTGTCAGTTCAAATTTGCATGATAGGACAAGGTGTGCCCCGCGACTCTTGCTACAACTGGATAATGGGTAGGTACAAGTTTGGTAGTAAAATGGATTCTTTCCCAATAGACTAGGAAATAAAGGGGGGTTCCAAGAGATGGTTTTGGGGTGATATGGTTAGCCCACATGGAATTGTTTAAGGCATTGTGCCAGTTTCTTTGGTGTGACAACAAGGTTTTACTGATAATGCGGATTAGGTTTTTATTGGTGGACTCTACTAAACCATTGCCTTGGGGATAATAGCTAGTTGAATGTTTCAAAACAATACCATTTTCCAAAGAAAAACCGCATAATCTGAAAGATGAGAAATAAGTAGCATTATAAAAAATGAGGGAGGTTGGAATGCCGAACCTGGTCATGATGTGCTTGCTAATAAAAGATATTACCTCTTGATCATTGATTTGTCACAATGGGATGGCTTCCACCCCCCTCGTGAAATAGTCTATAGCTGTGAGAATGTACTTGTGTTGTTTCAACAAGTGTGGCACAATTTTCCCCAATGACATCCCAACCCCACTGTTGAAACGATTATTCCACTATTGTATATTGGAGTGGGGAGATTGATTGAGATTCTCTTCTAGTGAAATTTTGGTAGATTGAGCATTTACAAACATACACATGATCATTATTGAACAAGGTGGGCCATTAAAAGCCACATATCATGATTTTATGGGTTGTGGTATCACTGGTGTAATCTCCCCTGCTGGCCCATCATGCAACTCCTTTAGCACCCACTGGGCTTCGCCAGATTCCAAGCATTTGAAAGGTATGCCATTGTGGTGTTTACGAAATAGGTTTCCTTGTATTAACTGATAGGATGAAGCTTTAAGCCTCACAACCCTTTTCTATTTTGTGGACAAGTTAGGAGGTAGGGTCCCTTTTCCTAAGTATTGCTTCAGATTGACAAACCAAGATGAAGAGTTGTGTGTCATCATGAGGTTGTTTTGGTAAATCTCAATCTCATGGTCCTAACCTTCTAATTCTTCATTTTGTTGGTCTATGGCTTTACCAGCCAATTTACATAATCTGTGCCATTTAACTATTTGAGTCGGCTTCAACTCTACGTCATATTCCTGGAGGCAGGTCATCTAGTTAGTTCTTCATTCACCTAAATCTTGTTGGATGAAAAATGACCTAACAGCCGGATGGGGGACGAACACTATCACATGGCTTTTTATAATGTAGGGTCAAAAATATTTAAACCACTTTGTAGACCACGTAAACCTATTTATCCATCCCTGGGTAGTTGAGCTCTAAACCTTTTATTCTGGTGCTCATGAAGGATATTGGCCGCTCATCACTGTTACTATCCTTCTAGGTAAGCATAGCGGCTAGGGATGAGTTTGAGGCGAAAGTGTACAACATTAAATATTTGTTGAAGTATGGGATGTATAGAGAAGGGGCTTCTGTGATGGATTCCTTCATATGACCAAATGGTTCCTTCTCTTCTTGATTCCATTTAAACTCCACATCCTTCTTTATCATATTTTGTAAGGTCTTAACGATCTGGGAAAAATTGGAAATAAAATTGCAGAGGGAGTGGATTTTAGCAAGGAAAGATTGCATACCTTTCTTACCACTAGGGAGAGAGATTTGTGTGATAGCTTTCACATGTTTAGGGTCAAAGTGATTCCATATTTGGTTATAATATGCCCGAGGAGGTTGCCTTTTGATGCTGCGAATATTCTTTTCTTGGGGTTTAGTGAGATCTCACACTTTCGACAATGCTCAAATATTTGCTTCAGATGGTGGAGGTCATCTAATATCTTCTTTGAAAACATCATGAAGTCATCCAAGTAAACTACCATGCTTTCATCCATTAGTCCTCTAAAAGCGATGTCCATCACCCTCTAGAATGTTGCTTCTACATTGATAAGGTCAAAGAGCATGCACCGAAATGTAAATGTTCCCTAGTTCCTCAGGAACCTTACTTGTATCTCATTGGGGGGGGGGGGTCTAGATTGTAAAGGTTAATTTGATTCCTAATATTATCATGACCCCTAACCTTTGAGCTATTTAAGGGTTTCCCCTAGGTAGTTGATCATTTCCCCCAACATTCTCTAGCTGTGGTTGGTTATCGCCTCATATATTCTCCCACCGCGGTTGGTTGTCACCCTTTGTAATCATACTTTGTGGCCATCTCTCTTAGATGATGGGGAGCTCTCTAATACTCCAATCGAGAGTCTTTCAATAGCATCCACATAATCATCCAAAATCATACCAATTAAATGAAGTATCAAATTAACCAGGATGCCTTTGCGGGTATGGTGAGGTTTGGAAGTGCGTGGGTTAGGAAGTGAACTTGTAGTAGCGATGGACTTAAGACTTTTAGCAAACTGTTAGGTGATATGGAATAAACCCTCATATTTTCATACGTGACTTCATAGAGAGGGGCTTCCTCTTCCACCAAAGCATCCTCAACTAGAGGAGGTTGAGAGTCTCCTACCCGGAGGTCACCGAAAGGTGGACCAAAGGTGGGATGAAGAGGTGTTTCAGGGGAAGTAGGATGAGGTTGGTTACTCGCTTGTTGGGATTTTTCAGGATGAGGAAAGGTGTTAGTGTTTGTCATCTTGTGGCCCTCCTTCTAGCACCAAAATATGTTGATAGGATGTAATGTACCATCAATAGTTAGGGGATCTCCCCAGTGGAGAATCCCAATCAAACTCTGCATCATTTGGTCTAGGATTCCCATCCCGTATGTAGATCTGGATGCCATCTCGTTGATTGATTCTTTCCTCAAACAAAAGCGAGAGTATCAGTTGAAAGATAATGAATGAGACTTCAATAAATGAAAGTTGATAGCCAATGAACATCAAATAGAGTAGATACCATGAATAGCAACATCATAATTAAAAAGCATAAACCTCAAGAAAATTAATGCTATCAAGACCTAAAATGAGATTCAGAGATACATATAAAGGTCGGTTACCAATCATGAATAAGTTCATGATCAATAAATCATAATTAAGCACACAATCTACAAAGATACTATACCAGCATCAATAAAGCAATTTACTAACATAAGCATAATGAACGCATAATATATACCCTCTGTTTGTTGTGAGAAAAGTCTTACAACACAAGGAGACATATGAAGAGAAAACACACCAAAGCTCATAGGAACTTTTGACTCATTAAATTGATAATATCCATGGCACCATCATACATGATCTCCATAAAATCTAAAGGTGGAAATAGACCATTACTCCTTGCATTCACTAAAAGGTCCCAAGTTCTCCAAAAATATATATAAAAAATGAGTCTAAAGCACAAAAGTCCCTTACAATGTGTCATGAGGGTATATTTATAGAAAATAGGGTGACTCTTCGTCTACCTATGACTCTTGGAATTCCTCATGACCTTACAAAATCCTGCTTAATTCTACTGTACTCTATCCTATCTTGCTATGCACAACAAAACAAATTGATCCTAATCTAACAACTTAGTGATAGATAATTATGGAGCATCTATATGCAACTGCTCAATGAGGTAGGTACACCAAATCTTGTACTCAATACACCAAATCTGGTTTAATTGAGCTCCATGCTTCTTCTGGAGTGATATTCTTTAAAACCTTAGTAGGAGTGCGATTTATTATGTAATTTGCACTGTTAATTGCTTCTGCCCAATAATTAAGACTAAGTCCTTTAGATTGAAGCATACAATTAGCCATTTCCTTTAAGG
>APFE031632485.1:42387-113123 GCA_000404065.3 Pinus taeda | reverse complement strand
TTTTTTTTGTTTAGTGTTTTTTCATTGTTTTAATTTTTTTATTTAATTTTATGTTTTCATTATTTTATTTTTTTTAATTTTAATGTTTTTCGGGGTCATGATAAAATATTTTACGTCATTATTTCGAAATGTTGAAATTTAAACCTTGAAAAAAAAAATGTTATCCTAGCGTCAACACTTTTCGTTTTGAGGGTGTTTTTTGGACAATTTTTGCACAAAAAATTGGTTTTCACCGCCATTTTTAAAAGATGTTGAAAATTTACCCTAAAAAAAAAAAGGTGTTATTCTATCATCAACACAATAAGTTTTTAGCATTGTTTTTGACGTTTTTACAGGGTTTTTTTTGCCAGAGTTCCCGTTTCAAAGTTTACATTGTTACTTTAGGTAAATGGCCTACATGACTTGTAATGAATCATTTTGCTTAAGTTAGGGATGAGTCACTTTGACCACCCTACACTCTAGCTATCAGTTCAGTTTTTGTTGCAACTGCTCCTCCTCTCATGGATTTGACCCTTGAGGCTAGGATGAGTTGGTTTGAGCCCTATATTATGTATTTTCTTAGTCATACTACAAGTAGGACTCTCTTGGATGTTGTATTAGTGTTTCAAACATTGGCATGAAATATATTGGATGAGTTGCAGCTATTTTGGTGGGATTCCTGTGGCATGGTATTTTGACATTATTTCTTCTTCAGTTTCATATGTATGAATGTTTTATACCTTCCATGATCAATTTCACTTCAAGTATGTTTGATTTTAAAGGTGTGATAAGCAAAATTCATCTTGTATGCTTTGTTTTGGGAAAATCATCATAGATTGTTTCATTTCTTCAGTTGAAAAAGAATTCATGATCTCATGCTTTTTTTAGCACCTCACTAGTCTAAACCATCTCATCACTATACTACCAAGTGTTAAAATAACTTGCCTACCTTGCCCCATCAGATGTCTACAATTTTGATTCTCTTTTGCCCTGACCTAGTTCACTCTCTGACCTAATTCACTCATCTAGCAACTACCCCAACCAAATCAAATCAAAACAACCCTGAGCTACTATATCTAGCCTAAAACCCTAATCTATCCATCCCTCTTAGCTGTGATCCCTTGGAGAGAGCCCTCTCTAGCATGGTAGGGCTAGCTACCAAGTCAAAAGGTTGGTTTATGGTTACCTCAGCTGGACTCTTCCTCAACCTTGGATATCCAGAGGAGTGATAACAGAGGGCTTCTTTGAGAAACATTTTGATAAGATCTCTTCGTCCCTTGTCTTTCCTTTCTTCCACCATCTGATATCATCAGTGTCGGTGGGGACAGTCTTGCAAAGGCTCAACCAGTTCAAATCCCTACTACTTATACCTAAACCTGGTTGGGAAAAACAGAGAAAGAGATGACCACTCTAATACCACTGATCCATATTTATGAAGGTGTTGATGGCCAAAAATAACCATGTCAACATTAAAAGGGATACCACCCAGTCGGGAACTTAAATTACCTCCTTTTCCATTTGGAATGGTAGTTCCAACTAGTTCATTTTCATCCTGTTACCCTCTCTCTTACTTTGTTGGCTTATAGTATGTTTATTACTTTCCAATAAAGAAGAGACATTATATTTTCCCTCTTACAAAGCTCATGCAAGAAGGTTATCCTTAAGCTGAATTAATGACTCATCCAAGCCAATTTAAAGTCTACCCCTTGTGTAAGAGGACTTCTGGAATGAAATGCTTAAAATTAAATGCAGATCTACTCTAAGAAATAGAAAGTAAATCTTCAATCTATCTCGATTGAAAGAAGGATTAGTCCCATTCTCAACTAAGAGAAACGTAAAAGGGGATTTGGACCAGCTTTGAATTTTGAATAAAAATGAAACCAATAAGGCAAGGAAATAGTTCCAAGATTTATTACTAGTTCAATCAAGTATATCTATTCATCTATTTGATGAATAGTCATTAGGTCTCTTGTGCACATACATCCAAATTCGAATAAAATAAATTCAAACTAAAACGATATATGATTGCATTAAGGAAATAGTTCTCATAAAACAACCATTATTGAAACAGAGATAAACTTGACATGAATTTTCTAAATAATTAACAAGTATGTTTTGTTTATCTATCAGAATTCATAATTAAACATGATAAAAATTAGATCCATCATTAAAAGATAGCTTTCAAAGGATTAAAAAAATCATGTATTAAATGAATTCACAATAATGTAAATTTCACAAACACAGACTTATCTAGATCAGAAATTGCCTCAAATTTTATTAAATGTAGGCCACCAATCAACCTCTATCTCTGGCAGTAGTTTAAAAGAATTAAAGATCTGATTATAACCTTTCAGTACATGAAATTCTCAGAAAATTTCATGATAGCATGTGTTAGGTCCCTATACTACTAGTGTAACCCCTTATTGTTATTAGTGAAACCCCCTTATTATATTGTTGTGCCCATGTAGTCCCCACATTGTTATTATTGTGCCCCATAGAAGCCCACTATTGTTATTGTTATGCCCTTACATTATTATTGTTATGTCGACTCTGATTATATTATGACCCCTTAGACTCCTATATATGGAAAGGAGGTCGTGTCATTTGTATCATCCAAGAATTGTTCATCTGTGTAATGTAAAGGAGGTTTCCCCCTCGAAGAGGCTAATTTTTAAGTTGTTGATCTATCATTTCTATCTTTTTGTGAGCTGGTCTCATAACATTTGGTATGAGAGCATTGGAAACTAGGGTTTCGCTACTCCAAACATGCCATTGTTGAATTTTCGATATAACATTTTTTCTACGATGTTTCTGAAGACAAAACAAAAATCCATTTGAGTTGCAAGCATTCTGAATCTTGAGTCTGAATTTTAGATCATGTCTTGCTATATTTTAGGAGATATGACTTGAGGAAGTTAGGGTTTTTGCAAGTTCTAGAATTCCATCTCAAATAGGTCATCGTGGCATTTTCGCTATACATTTTTGTCCACGAAGGTTTAGACTCTAAAATTACAACCCATTTGAGCCGCAATCGTGATGAACCTCGGCTCCGAATTTTAGATTTTGGTTCGTTATATTTTCTGAGATATATTCCACGCCATTTAGGGTGTCTGCAAGCTCTCGAGTTACATCCCAAATAGATGACCTAGGGAAAATCATCATAACTTTCCCTCTATGCATTAGATTGAAATTTCGTAAGAAGCAACAGAAAGAGAACATACTAATATTTTATGTGTAGTAGTTTCAGGTTCGAAGATCGAAAAAGCAACACGTGGCACTTCGTACAAATTCGATCTACTGAAAAAGTATATAAGAAGGTCGTCTTGGGAGATTGGGCATAACTCTTTCTTGGTGAATCCAATTTTGATCAAACTGGTGGCATTGGAAATAGCACGTAGAGGACTAATGCAGGTAAAAAGTTCAGACCTTGGAGATCCTAAATTTCAGAGATACAACAAATTCAAGATCGAGCTGCTAAAAGAAAGAAAAAGAATGACTCGAATCAAGAAAATAGAAACACCTAGTAAGAAAAATTGGATGGAGGATTTGAAGAATGTGATCGAAGCTAAGATAAATAGTTTTGTATGTCCCATGGAAGCTAATATCGATGGCAGGGAAGCATATTTGAAGAAAGGCGTCGAATATTTCAAGAAATACATGGAAGGTTTGAAGGAAAGCGAGACAATGCTACTAAAAGAAAGGCCTCCTAATGACGAAAAGACCCACCATATTCCAAAGGTTGATATGAGGAAGTTTGATGGCAAGGATCCCATAACATGGATACTACAGATGGAGAAATATTTTGATCTACATGATGTGCAACGGTTACAAAAGGTACGTATTGAATCTTTATATTTAGAACCGAATCAATTTTTATGGTATAAAGGTCTTTGTTCTCGTAAACCACTTGTCACCTGATCAATTTTCACGGAGGAAATGATAGCACATTATGAGGATACACATAGAAAGACCTTCTTTAGCCAATTGATAAATCTCAAACAAAAGGGTTCAATAGCATAGCACATTGAGGACTTCCAAAAATTGAATATAAGGTTAAATGGTATTCCAAAGAAGCAGAGGATCGATGTCTTCATAGGGACTTTAAATGATAACATTCAACATGAGGTTCGCCTTTGAGAACCTGATTCATTGGAGAAGGCATACAGGTTGGAAAGAAAAACTTAAAACAAAATTATGGCAACACGGAAGCCTACCACTCATAACTATAAAGATGGAAGTGTTGTTTCTCCTAGCCTTTCACCACCTACAAGGTTGAGACCACAACAATTGGAAGAAAAAAGAGCAAAAGGGCTTTGTTACAATTGTGATAGAAAATAAACTAAAGGTCATAAATGTTCTGAGAAGAAATTAATTTACATAGATGGGGAAGAGGAACAAGAAATGCGAAAATAATAGGATATACACTAGGAACAAACCCTAAAGAAAGAAGAAATGAATCCGGCCATATCTTGTAATGCATTATCCGGAATTACCAATCCTCAAACTATTAAGATAAAAGGACATATCAAGAAGAAAAAGTAATAGTGTTGATTGATTTGGGCAGTACCCATAATTTTATTCATTGTAAGATAGACAAGGAATTTAATTGCTTCCTATATCCAGCACCAGAGTGTCAAGTGATGGTTGCAAGTGGAGGAACCATAAATTGCTCTGGAAAGTGCCATAATATCAAGCTATCCATTGGAGAATATGTATTGAATAGCCCAATGCTTTCCACTCCAATGGGTTGTGCCGATGTTGTATTAGGCGTCCAATAGCTACAATCCTTGGGTACAATAGATTTTTATTTTCAAGAACTTTTCATGAAATTTTGTTAAGAAGGAAAGGAAGTTGAATTAAGGGGTATCGCAGGGAAACCATGAAAGATAATTAGCTTTAACAGAATGACAAATCTTCTAAAGAAATAACAATGTGGCGTAATTGCACAATTATGTTCACTAGAGGTTCCCACATCAAAATCATATATTTCTCCAGATCTCCAAAAAGTCTTGGACAATCATTCCAAGGTATTTAAGACTCTCAAATGCCTCCCACCTATTCATGATCATGATCATGCTATTCATTTGATTCTAGAAAGTGTTCCTCCAAACATCAGGCTTTACAGATATCCATATGCCCAAAAGCTTGATATTGGACGTATGGTTGCAGAAATGCTAGAGGTTGGTATAATTAAACCTAGTAAAATTTCTTTCTCTGCTCCAGTAGTATTGGTGCACAAGAAGGATGGGTGACAGCATGTGTCCGGATTATAGGGATCTCAACAAGCTCACTGTTAAAGATAAATTTCACATTCCTATCATTGATGAATTATTGGATGAATTGCATGGATCAATTTACTTCACCAAGTTGGATCTTCATTCAGGATATCATCAAATGAGAATCAAGACTGAAGACATTCCGAAAACAACTCATGAGGGTCATTATGAATTTTTGGTAATGCCTTTTGGCCTTACAATTGCACCTTCTACATTTCAAAGTTTGATGAATTCCATTTTCAAACCCTTCCTTAGAAAATTTGTGTTAGTATTTTTTGATGATATACTAATCTACAACAAGTCTTGGAAGGATCATGTTCAACATGTTGACAGGGTTCTCAAACTATTGGAGGAGAAATAATTCTATGCAAAAAGATCCAAATTTTTCTTTGGAGTACAAGAAGTGGAATATCTAGGTCGTATAGTATCTCATGAAGGTGTTAAGGTAGACCCTAGCAAAATGAAATCAATTAAGGAATGTTAAATCCCCACATCCATAAAGCATCTACGAGGATTTCTCGGGTTGACAGGGTATTATCACAAGTTTTTAAAGAATTATGGGAGAATATCATCACCTCTAACAACATTATTGAAGAAATATGCATTTTCATGGACTCCAGAAGCAACAAAAGCCTTTGGACATCTTAAAGAGGCAATGTGCCAAGCACCGATCTTAGCTATGTCGGACTTCACAAAAACCTTTATTGTGGAATGTGATACCTCAGGAAATGGAATTGGTGTTGTTGTAATGAAGAAGAAAGACCCATTGCTTTCAAAAGTCTTCCAATCAAAGGAAAAATCATATTGGAACCTGAAGCAGTTACAGAAACAAGAACTCAACAGCTACGAAATCAATCAATTTCAGAGTATATCATCAAGTGGAAGAACTTATCCACTGAAGATTACACATGGGAGGGTCAGAATTTTATACAGAATCATCCAGAACTACTCAAGTGTTGAGCACAACACTTTTTTGAAGAAGAGGGGCATGTTAGGTCCTTATAATACTAGTGATTCACCCATTATTATTGTCATTGTATCCCTTATTGTTATTATTGTGCCCCATAGAAGCCCACTAATATTATTGTTGTGCCCTTATATTATTATTGTTATGTCATCTTTGATTATATTGTGACCCATTATACTCCTATATATAGAAAGGAGGTTTTCTCATTTGTATCATCCAAAAAAATTTCATTTGTGTAATGTAAAGGAGGTTTCCCCCTCGAAGAGGCTAATTTTGAAGGTGTTGATCTATCTTTTCTTCCATTTTGTGAGTTGGTTGCATAACACACCATTTCCCTACAATACAAACATTACTACAACCATTAACACATATAGAGTACCAAATCACACACTAGTCATATGCACAACAATCATTCGACCTCATCATTTTGCAACTTGCACTGTCAATACTTTTCTATATGCACAACTATTCTATATCTCCATTTTCTTCAAATGTGAACACACTACATGTGTATACTCAACCATTTAATTCAATTCAGGGAACTATAGGGTAATTTAATTGACTGTTAAATTACTTTCATGTATATGTTATTCTGGGTATGTGAACTTGCGAGTATAATACACCATATGTGCTAGGAGATCAACTTTCAATCTTTATACATAACTTAAATGAATTGAAAACTTCAAAAGGAAATTAGATTCTAAATTATAAGTAACAAGTCCTTTGAGATACAATTAATATTAAACTAGCAAAGCATAAAGACTATTAATATAAGAAAATATGATATTTTACCCTATGGAAACATGAATATTTTTTCTAAAAATTACAAACTTTAATCTATAGAATCATGAACATTTTAATCTAATAAAGAATAAGCATTTAGTATATGGAAATCATGACTATTTAATCTATGATAAGCATAAACAATTAATCTATGGAAAGCATGAAATACTTTTTGAAATGATAATTATTTACAAATCAAACTAAGCATGTGAAATAAATTATTCTACTGCAAATGAATTACTACTTTAGTCTGAATGAAATGGAAATTGTTGATAAATTAAATGGAAGAAATTATTCTGGAAATTCAATCACTAAATCTAAAATAAACCATGCATGAGAATAACCTAATAAAGAATTTATTTAAAGTTGATTTAAGAAAGCAAATATTTTTGTATTTTTATGATTTCCAATCGCTTAATCTACTGTGTAATGAAAAGAAAAACAAAGTGTGAGTACAGAGCATGTAAATGAAAAGAGATATCACTATTAACCTACAACAAAACAAAGTATGAATATATAGTGTGTAAATTAAAGAACTTAAAAGAAATAAAATACAATCTTCTAAACACGAGGGGGCCCTCCAGGTGAACACAAGCTCCTTAAAGATAAAACTGAAACTCGAGATTGATCAGAATAATTCCATTAACACTTCAATTGTTCAACAACAAATTTAGATTATGAACACATAAAAGATTATAACCTGATATATATCATTGACATATGATTCCCCTCTTATCAAAGAGATTGCAATTTATAGAGCTTTGAGACAATCAACAAAATCAGAATTTTATTGTTGGGATTCTGGTCAAAATATCTACGTATATCAGTTGAGAATAAAATCGAATCTTATATGATGGATATTTGGATCAAGTATCCACCCATATCTTATTAAAATTATTTCCTTGTGATGAGTTTGCTAAGGAACAACTGGTGTCAATGTTTTTGGTAACTAGGCATTGACTAAGAAAAATCTCCTTATTTTAGGAGACTGACGGGATTGGCGCCTAATTACTATATGTATTATTATTATTATTTTGTAATAATAATAATAATTTATATAAAATAATAATATTTTGAAAAGCATCTCCATCCATTGTCTGTGTCTCCACATGACTTAGGTGGCAGTAGCTAGTTGAAGGGGTAGTAAGAGTGGACCCTATCCATGAGGGCGCTTAATTTCATTATTTTAGGTTTGACCCCTAACCTCCAATGTAGTAAGGGACAATCTAGTTCATTGGTACATCAACCTGCTTGAGTCAGGCAAAATCCAAACTACAACTAAATTTTCATTTTGATTTTTTCCTAAATTAAGGGGTCATAGATAAATTAATCATCCTACAAATTTTGCCATTCGGTGGCCGGATTCTATGCACCAAGTCTGGGCCAATTTTTGGCCTCCTTAAGTCTGCCACTTGTCCACTTTGACCAAAAATTTGACCAGACATAACTCGTCCATACGAACTCAGATTTGAGTTTCGTTCACACTGCTAGAATGAGGACGATGATCACTTCGATCTAATTCTAGGTTTACTGCCATCTGATGAATTTTATTTTTGAGCTATTTTTAAGGCCACTTGTACTTTGAGATCCTCCTGGATCATTCCTCCCAACTGCGGAGCTTTTGGCCCTCTAAAATCATGACCACATCCTGCACACTACTTGTGTCCTTTCCAAACCACACTTTCAATCATTTGCATTACATACAAATCTGGTACATTCTTTGCAATCACATACAAACCACACATGACTCAACAACCCCATACTTGCCAAGATTTTATAACTCACGCTCTTTGGTCAAGTTTTACATAATAGAAATCAATACCTCAGTTACTCATAAACAACCAAAAACATCGTTGTTGCTTTAGTAAGTGATGGAAAACATATCATCGCTTTTATATTTATTTGCAATGCATGATTTACAAACTGTGTCCATGACAAGCTACTAGCAAAACTATCTCTTACTTAGTAAATCATACCACAATGAATATGGTGGATTTGTTTGTTGAGAATTTTTTCTTGTTGGCTTCTTTGTTGATGCTTCCTAGGTATGGGGCATCTAACACATAGCTCTCTGGTGTTCAACCTCGCTGCAGTGACTACAACAATTCTTTCTCCTCCAAACTTTCTGGGTCATTTTGGAGGACTTTCCCTTTGTGTGCCTCTGATAAGTGTTCACGAAACCCCCACTATAATTGGAATGCAATGGAGTTCTCTCATCATCTGTCATTGTTTGGTCACCAATTGTTTTGAAGAATTCCCCAACTTTCTTTCTGACATACCCAAGTCCTGCATAACGAGGTAATTCCTCTACTTTGATGGGGTCCACAATGCCTTGGCTAGTAATATCAAGGCCCTTTTCTTGATACCCCATTTTATTCAACAATTGCGATCCAATTCTTGTAGTATTTCTCTCAAAAGCAACGAAATCATCATCATGAAAAGTACATGAAATGGAAGAATTAATTTTCACCTTAGGCTGGTTATGTTGCAACTTTTCTAAGGCCTCCTCCTAGGCTTGTAATTGATGTTGCAACCCTTGTTTCTCCTTATCTGTGTCTTGTAGGAGTCTCTTTAGTTCAGTATTCTCTTCCTGAATGCTTTGGTTGTTTTCTTTGAGTTCTTGAAGCCATGCCACATTTGGTTCCCTTTTCATCTTTGGTACAACATCTGCCAAAATATATGTCTTATCGCTCGAATGGAACCTAAGTCAATGGGTCCATCTTCTGCAATCCTGTTATGGCCAGAAACAACCCCCCTTCTTATTTAGTTTTATTACTAATACTAAATAAGTGGGGACCCTTATTCAAAAACATTTAGCGCTTGTATTCCATTTTTGAATAAAACTTACTATCCTAAACTTAGGAGAATACTCTAAAAATCTAAAAAAACTTAAGTTTTATGATAAGTTCGAATAAATCCACTTTCTCAATGAAGAGCATCGCATCGCAAAAAGGTAATAGAAGCTTTCCTACAAGCGGAATTCTAAGATTGCGAAATTGCGATGCAAAATCACACACTAAAAGATACTCATCGCATCGCATGCCTCAAATATCACTTAAGGTCAAATGCCTCAAACCGCCGATATGCGATAGAGAGTCTCGCAAATCGCATTTTGCAAAAAACACGTTAATGGATGATTGCCACACGCAACAAAGTAGCGATATTGTGATATGCGATATTGCGAAGCAAATCGCAAAATTGCCTTATCACAGATCTACAAGGCTCATTGTTAGAAAAAGATTTTTCCATAAACCGATTCCCAGTCATGTGAGTTAATGTTGATTAATGAGTTAGTTGGCAATCATTAATGAAGTTTGGTTTTGATCTTATCGAAGAGCCATTTCACGTAGGGTGATATATTTTGTATGTTTTCGGCATTTAAAGCTTTCTCGTCACCTTTTCCTTATCATTACTCTTGCCTCATTTGTAAACTGTAGGAGCAAAGAGCAGAGAAGTATACATAGCAGTGTTTAGGATATTATGGGAAAGAAAGGTAAAGCTCCGAGTTCTGAAGATAAAGAGATGAAGCCCTTGTACACAGACACCACCTATAACAAAGATGTCGGTATTACTACTTGGGAAAGCATGTACAGTCTACTTGAGGACGAAAATCCCAGGATAATGGAGGTTACAGCTACTGCAGGATCACAGGGGTCTTCTGAGGCGTCTATTACAGAAATAGCATGTTCGTTCTCGCACCGAATAGCAGCAAGGCCCCAAATTCGTCCATACACAACATGGTCAAATAGGTACTGGATAACGTTGATATCACAAAAAGAGAATTTAAAGCTCAGACCGAATAACTCACGGAGTCGTTATTTTCACAAAATCTAAGCTTTATATCCTCTAACAAAAAACACACAAGAGGCAAAAATTGCACCAAGGAAGCTCGGATCGAGAAACAGAGGGAGTTTCCAATGGCTAATCGCGCATCACCAGGCAAAACCCCTCTAAAAGGAAAGCCTCTAATCACTCAGTCGCTTGTGAGCTCAAAAATTGTAGGAAAAAGTGCTAAAGGTGAAAAGCAGAACTTGAACCCTAAAACCAGTGGTATTTATCAGGGATATTCTCAAGCGATATGTAAATATTTACCAAATGTACAGCACCTATAGACAAGTTGGAGACAGAAGGCTCAAGAGAGAATAGAGTCCATCAAAAGGTTAACCAAGTTAAATTGGGATTCTTACTGGACATACTTGGTAAAACCACACAGCTAGTGCATGACTCTCAAATGTATCATTAACTCTGCCGAGAAGATGGCGCGAACACTTGGTGATTCCGTTTTCGCAGGACAGCTAAAGTCAGAAGTCGGTCAGCCAACTCTCCTCAAGTAAATGCTGAACACTTGCGACTATAAGGAACAGATACATAGATAGTTAGTTGCTAGTTTTAGTTTTAGATTCAGTTTTAGTTTTAATTTTGCTTTATTTTTGCCTGAAATGAGGACGGTCATTTAAACCGCATCCTACATTTTTGTAATAAATTATTTTTATATTTAGCTAGTCGTATTTAAACCCTTCTCATGCATTTAGAGAAGGGTCCTGAAATTTACCAAAAACGTTTCCTCAGAACATGCACTTTTGCACCCTCCGAGGAGGTTTTGATGAATGAATGGAACATGATTTATTGATATCTGCATTTAGTATCTACTACTTATGTTGCACTATTGTACTCTTAGTGGATGTTTGATTAAGAAGAGATAGATCATTATTGCTGAAGCTCATGAGTAGAACTAGTTATAAATGGTACTTTTATCTCTTAACTATTTCTGTTGATGTGTTAAGGTGATATTCATGTTTAGTTATTTATATATGAATGCTTGAATTCTTAAGTTATCATTTGGCACTTCTATACGGCGATAGCTATTTATTTATGCTTAATATATGAGTAACTTATTATGCGATATGTTTTCCACAACTGTTTCGTCTAACTTTTTATACGAAATGGTTTATCTTTATTGAATTCTTTCTCATAGCAATTGAATGATCTTTATTACCAATTGCCATTTGAAATCATTTTAGATCGCATAATTGAAAGATTAAATCCCGGGTTAGTTTTAGAATTAGATATTTATGTTCATTAGATTACCATTACATTAGAGTTAGAATAAAAGTATTTTACTTAGAAATTATTAGAAAGGAACTATCAATTCTCAACACACACACACATAAATTGGGAAACTGGTCCCATATCCTCAATCAGAACCACTTTACCAAACGGAAAAGGAGCTACTAACCAAGGTCTGGATCGGGTGGGTATCCCCCTTGTTATAGACCCAATTTTTGGGGCTTCAACATACTTGGCGCTAGAAGGAGGGCACCGAACTGTGAATGACAAGTAAGTCTAAATCTAAATACCATTATGAGAGTAAATCGCCCTCACCATATCCCCCAGCTTCTCCATTGCATTTAGAATCTTTAAATCTTGAGCAAGTAGTCGAAAAAACAACAACCACTACCATAAACCCCGACATTTCAGAGAAATCTACTATTGAACCACCTGAAGTTGAATCTTTGATCCATAAACTTCAGCGATTTTCTATATCACCTCAAAGATTTGAAAAATCTCAAGGTAGTGTGACTTCGCAATATAACCCTACTCACCCTCTTACAAGATTGAAGAGCGAAAAGTTTGGTATTGAACCAACTGAGTTACCTCTACCTACAAGGAAGAGAGCAAGGAAACCACCTAAAGGGTCTGTTAGCGAGACTCTTTCATCATCATCATCCATCTCAACCTCTCCACCGCGAAGTCAACCATCCACCCCTCCACTTCAGATTATTGTCCACCAATCCACTGGGACTTCCACATCCCCTTCTCAATCATCTAGAACTATAATATCCTCATCTTCCCAATCGCAGGGATCATCTTCTGCACTTTCCTCTGTTATTAGTTCAACGATGGCCCAATCTCCATGGAATAACCCAGGGGCAGTCTTAATGCCTGCTCCCTTGAGTCAAATACGAGCCCATCCTGAAAAATGGCTACTTAAGTTCAATCCTGAAATAGGCATGCTAGCAGAAGAACATATAAATAACTTTATGCTATCTATAAATCTCAATGGGGTTACTAATGAAGACGCTATTGTTCGGCTTTTTCCTTACACTTTGCAAGGAGCAGCTGGATCATGGTATTTTTCATTACCATCCGAATCTATCACTAGTTGGGATATTTTCCAAGAACAATTCCTGACTAAGTTCGGTGATGACAGGTCTACTGCGACCCTGATCAACAACCTGTCTAACCTTAGGGCTGAGTCAAAAGAACCTATCAAATATTTCAACTCACGTTTCAATAAATTGTTGAACAAAATTCCTACCGCTTCCAAGCCTAGTGAAGAAGTTCGAAGTGAATGACACATATCGGCTCTACCATTAAACATAGCAATCTTCGTTGATAGGGCTAACAAAACAACCTTAGCTGACAATATGAAGGAAGCAATAGCGATAGAAAAATGTATCATAGCCTTAGAAAAGAAAAACGTTGTTGAAGAACGAAAATCTAAGAAGGTTACTTTTAAGGAAGATCCAAAGAAAACATCGAAAGACCCATTCGATTTAGAAGAATTGCATAAAGTTTTGAAAACCATGTCTAACAAAATGGTTGATATAAAAAAACAAGTAGCAAAAACTTCTTCTAAAAAACCATACAAGCCTTATAGAAGAAATCCTTCGACTGATTCAAAGCCTCCAAATACTATTACAAATGCTGAATTAGAAGAAGAAGAAGAGGAAATTTCCAACGAAGAGCTTACTGATGAAGAAGAAGTTGTAGAAGTACAGGGTATGTGGGATTTCATCCTCCTAGATGAAGAGGATCAAGAGGCATCGCCGGTCAGTACTAGAAGTAGAAATCAACTCGATCCTTCTCAACCTACTCCTATGCCAAAGAGTGAAAGCTCAACGCCTAAGGACAAAGTCGCAGCAAAGCAGATAGCACCTAGAGCCACTCAAACAAGCCCAGTCCAAATAGATTCACCAACTCAATCTAAAACATTAATTGTTTCTAATGAGATGGAGTATAATATTATAGATGAAATGAAGAAGACTAGGGCTAACATTACTTTTTATGAGTTGAGCAAGTTAAAACATTAGCAAACGATTCTTTTGAAAGAATTACAAGCAGTATCAGTTACACCTCTACCCACCGTTGTAATCTCGCAAGCTTCTCACGAGATGGGAAGACCTCCAACTAATGTGACTAATAAAGTTGATCCAAATGATATCGCTTTAATTGGAGGAAGGTCAAGATCTCATACTCCCCCATTTCTTCTTACTTATGAAGTTTTCAACAAAAATTTGCATAATTGTTTAGTTTATTCAAGAGCTTCATCTAATATCTTACCTAAATCAATATGTGCAAAGTTGAATGTTCAACCTCAAAAATCTATTGTACTCATAGTTCAGCTGGATCGGTCTCAGGTTGAAGTGATCGGTGAACTAAATCAGGTTACCATAAGGCTGTCATCTACTCCAAAGGTATGTCAAGTTATCGACATTTTAGCTATAGATATTCCATAATTTTATGGCTTAATTCTTAGCAAAGATTGGTCTGAAAAACTTCATGGATACTTTGCAACCAATTGGTCGCATACGTGGCTCCCTTATAATGGTAAACCAAATCAAATAAAGGTCGAACAGGAAAGACATCAGAAATACATAGTAACAGAATTGGAAGGAGAAAATGAATCTGTAGCGTACATCAACAATATAATTGGAAACTATTGTGTTGATTCTTTTTTAGGAAATTTTAATTCTCATACTTCCCCTTACTTAGAACATTTTGTTTTATCTCAAGTGGAAAAATTTTCTCAAACAGATAGTTCTAAATGTATTAATTTCGTAGATACTCCTGTAAATAAATCTTTATTTTGGAAATTATTTTTTGACGGTTCTAAGTCTAACGAGGGAGCAGGACCAGGATGCATATTAATTAGTCTAGAGGGAAACAAAACTATGCTAACTTGTATACTCGAGTTCGATTGCACCAATAATACTGCAAAATACGAGGCTTTAATCCAAGGATTATACAAAGCAATCAGATTAGATATCAAATATCTACAAGTCTTCAGAGATTCTGAAATTGTTATCAGACAGGTACGAAATACTATACATTGTCTATCAGGTCATTTAAAGCATTAACAATCTTTAGTACAAGATATGATTGAAAATTTTATAGCATTCAATATTTCATCAATTCCCAGACTCCAGAATCCTAGTGTTGACCTCTTGGAAGACGTATCTTCCAAGCTCATTCCCTCAGAAGACTATAGCCCCGATAGATTTTCAATCAAATTAATCTTTAGACCCTCGATTCCTGATAACATTACCAATTGGAGAATTTTCAATGACGATCCTGATATTGTAAGCTTCCTCACATCTGAAGGATCTTACACTAATCAGATAATAGATGAGGATCAACATGGCAGACAATTGCAACAAGATAGCACTAATAATGTTGTGCCAAAGTCAGTAGTCAAATTAGAAGATCTATATGATTTGAAAGATCGATTCAAAAGATCTACCAATTCAAAACTTCAAAGTTCAACTCTGAACTATGAATTAGTAAATCTAGGATCTGATACCAAGCCGCAGAATATCAATCTAGGTCTTGGCCTAGCCCCTGAAGAAAGATTAGTGTAAACAATACAAAAGTGTCTTTGCATGGAACTACGATGAACTTAAGACTTACGACACTTCTATCATCCAACACACTATCCCAATGATAAATGATGAAAAATTTGTCCAGCAAAAGCTGAGAAAGATCCATCCTAATTTAGAAAACCAGATCAAATCTGAGCTCAATAAGTTATTGAAAGCCAAAATCATTTTTCCCATTCGACATTCTAAATGGGTTTCCAATATGGTTCGCATTAGAAAGAAAAATGAAGACATTAGAATTTGCATTGACTTTCGAAATCTTAACAAAGCCTGCCAAAAGGATAATTTTCCTTTGCCTCCTATGGAGCAAATATTACAGGCAGTTGCAGGATCAGAATTAATGTCCTTTTTGGATGGTTTCTCGGCTACAACCAAGTTTTGGTCCATCCCGACGATCAATTAAAAACCACATTCAGAACCAAATGGGGTACTTATGCATATCAAAAGATGTCTTTCGGCCTGATCAACGTTGGCACCACTTTTCAAAGAGCCATAGACATCACATTTAAGGGATTAGTAAACAAATCAGTAGTAACTACTTGGATGATATAACTGTATATTCCAAAAAACGAGGCAATCATCTCATGGATTTAAAACAAATCTTCCAATGCTGCCAAAGGTATGGAATTTCACTTAACCCAAAAAAGTCCTTTTTTACATTAAGTGAAGGAAAACTTATGGGATTTATAGTGTCAAAATATGGAATCCATATTGATCCCGACAGAATCAAGGAGATTTCTAAAATACCTTTGCCTCACAACAAGAAAGCTATGCAACCTTTCCTTGGCCAAATTAATTTTGTAAAGAGATTTGTTCCAGTTTTTTCAAGAATCATATCCCCCTTACAAGCAATGATTAAAAAGAACTCAATCTTCAAATGGAGCCAAGACGGATATGAAGCATTCAATCTGATTAAACAAGTGATTGCTAGCACTCCATCTTTAGCAACTCCAAATTTTTCCGATCCTTTCATTTTATATACATTTCAGTCTGACAGATCATGTGCTGTGGTACTCACTCAAGCAAATCAAGACAAGGCGGAAGCCCTAATTGCCTTTTTCAGTTCAAATCTACAAGGGGTTGAATTAAATTATTCAGACATCGAGAAAAAAACTTATGCTATTTTCAAACCGATTAAACATTTCAGACCCTTTCTGCTTAAAACCCGTACAAAAATCATAGTGCCATTTCCAACGGTAAGAAATCTCTTGGTACAGAAAGACGTGGGTGAGAAAAGAGCCAATTAGGTTACTGCCTTACAAGAATATGACGTTGAAATTAAACCAACAAATATTGTAAAAGGTCAAGGCTTTTGCAAAATGTTGGCTGGAGCATTGCTTATTTCAGAAATTCCATCTGCAGAAATACAAACATATGAGGTAAGCCTAAACGATGTTGAATCACTATACGCTGATATCATATTTTATCTAAAAAATGGATATGCTCCTTCAAACCTCAATTATACAAAGAAAAGAGCCCTAAGGTTGAAGGCTAAACAATATCAGCTCGTAAAATATGTACTCTTTAGGATGAATTATGATTTTGTTCTCCTTAGATGTATAGAGAAATCTGAAGCTGAAAAGGTATTGCAGGAACTTCACGATGGACTAGCGGGTGGACATTATGCTGGAGATGCTACTGCACATAAAATCTTGCGCGCAGGCTATTATTGGCCTATACTATTCAAAGATGCACATAGATATGTAAGGAAATGTCAAGTTTGTCAAATTGCTGCTAGAAGACAAAAGAAACCATCATTGCCTTTGCAACCAGTTAATATTGAGCAACCTTTTGATCAATGGGGATTGGATATAATAGGTGAGATCGTTCCTCACTCTTCCAAACAGCATAAACATATCCTTACGGCTACAAATTATTTTACTAAATGGGTAGAAGCAATTCCTTTCAGGACAGCTAATTCCGAACACATCATTGATTTCATAGATCAGTTCATAATCACGAGGTTTGGTTTACCCTCTGCTTTAATGTTTGATAATGCATCGTATTTATCTGGCAATGCTATGACTGAATTTGCACTCAAAAGAGGTTTTAAACTTAAATACTCTGCCAATTATTACCCACAGCGGAACAAGTTAGCTGAATCAACAAACAAAAACTTAATCAGAATCATTAAGCGAACCATTGATCAAACTCATAAGAATTGGCACAAATCTCTAATATATGCTCTATGGGCAGACCGAATAATGCAAAAAGCCTTTATTGGCACTTCTCCCTTTAATTTAGTTTATGGGAAAGAAGTGGTCCTTCCAACTCATCTAGCGATTCCCTCTTTGGCTTTAGTTCAATATATTGACGAAACAACAACTTCTTCCTTACAACTAAGGCAGCTGCAAATTCGTAAGCTAGAAGAACAACGAGAATAGGCCAAAATAACTCATGCTCGTTACCAAGCATTAGTAAAAGCTTCTTTTGATTCAAACATGATATCCAGAAAGGACTTTTAGATTGGAGATCTAGTTTTAAAATGGGACAAGGCTCATAAGGGTAAGGGCAAACATACGAAATTTCAACGAATGTGACTTGGCCCTTTCCAAATTGCAGAAATCATAGGTCCATCTACTTTTATGTTACAGGATTAAATAGGAAAAATAGAATCTTTACCTGTTAACGGGCAGATGCTCACAAAATACTTTCCATAGGAGATCATTTTTTTATTTTTGTAGATTAGTTTTTCCTTATTTTCACAATAAAACTAGTTGTAAATGGTTACATTTGAAATTCACGAAAAAGACAAGTATTTCTTTTGGATTTTGTTTTTTCGCTTGTATACATAGAATCGTTTTAGAAAATTGGTCATTATTATTGAAAGATATATTCAAGGCTATAAGCCTGAAAATGATACTAGTTTCAACCTTGTAAATTTTGATAAAAAGTGACTTTTAGTGGGAATTTGTTTTACATCAGTCAAATGAAAAGTATCAATAACAAAATGAAGATTCTTTGTAGAAAATCTCTTTCCAAAAAACTCTACCATTGTCGTCCAGAGCTATTCTTAAGGAAACAATGACTTCCTCCCCACTTAGGAAACTACGAGCTTCAAGGAATAATCCAACAATGCACTTTAAATTTAAAGAATAAGAGGTCTCATCACGAGCTGACTTATCATGATCATAGATATTATAGCTTGTTGACTTTGCCAAAACTGCATACCACAACAGGGCAATGACTCGAGATTGTAACAATCAAAATACAAGGGGTCTCATCAGGAGCCAACTTGTTCAACAAAGCTATAAATCAAGTGAGTGGCACTGTCATAATTTCGCTACCAAACCAAGGCATTGTTCTTTAAGGATTAAAAGAAAATGAAAGCATTAAGTGTGGATATGGATTTCTCTTTGAAAATCGTATATTTCTCCAAGTAGGATACAGGATCATTTCTTGGTAACAGGTAACCCTGTCGAGGCTATAAACGCCTGCTGGCAGCACAGGCTCTACCTATGACAAATGAGCATATTTAAAACTGATTTACAGAGAAGTCTTTGTTTTTTATCTTTATAAACCAAGTAATGACTGATGTAGATACAATGACTAGCTTTAGGAAGTAAATAGCCAAAGTTAACATGGAAGAAACAAACTATCATTGACAGCTGCAAGCATGATGTACTTTATCTTTCTATAATAAAGTTTGATTTTCCGGAAAAGTTTTCTGTTTTAGAAGTTTAGAAAATTCAAAAGAAAAGCAGAGATAACTGGTTCTTCCAAGTGAATCGCCAATTGTTGCGGCCAACAACAACCCCCCTTCTTATTTAGTTTTATTACTAATACTAAATAAGTGGGGACCCTTATTCAAAAAAATTTAGCGCTTCTAATCCGATTTTGAATAAAACTTACTATCATAAATTTAGGAGAAGACTCAAAAAATAAAAAATAAAAATTAAGTTTTATGATAAGTTCGAATAAATCCACTTTCTCAATAAAGAGCGTCGCATCGCAAAAAGGTAATGGATGCTTTCCTACAAGCGAAATTCTAAGATTGCGAAATCGTGATGCAAAATCACGCACTAAAAGATACTCATTGCATCGCATGCCTCAAATATCACTTAAGGTGAAATGCCTCAAACCGTCGATATGCGATAGCGAGTCTCACAAATCGCATTCCGCAAAAAACACATTAATGGATGATTGCCACACGCAACAAAGTAGCGATATTGCGATCTGTGATATTGCGAAGCAAATCGCAAAATCGCCTTATCGCAGATCTACAAGGCTCATTGTTCAAAAAAGCTTTTTCCATAAACCAATGCCCAGTCATGCGCGTTAATGTTAATTAATGAGTTAGTTGGCAATCATTAATGAAGTTTGGTTTTGATCTGATAGAAGAGCCATTTCACATAGGGTGATATATTTTATATGTTTTCGGCATTTAAAGCTTTCCCGTCACCTTTTCCTTATCATTACTCTTGCCTCATTTGTAAACTACAGGAGCAAAGAGCAGAGAAGTATACATAGCAGTGTTCAGGATATTATGGGAAAGAAAGGTAAAGCTCTGAGTTCTGAAGATAAAGAGATGACGCCCTTGTACATAGACACCACCTGTAACAAAGATGCCGGTATTACTACTTGGGAAGGCATGTACAGTCTACTCGAGGAAGAAAATTCCAGGATAATGGAGGTTACAGCTACTGTAGGCTCACATAGGTCTTCTAAGGCGTCTATTACAGAAACTAGCATATTCGTTCTAGCACCGAATAGCAGCAAGGCCCAAAATTCTTCCATACACAACATCGGCAAATAGGTACTGGTTAATGCTAATATCATAAAAGAGAATTTAAAGCTCAGAACCAAGAACTCACGAAGTCATTATTTTCACAAAATCTAAGCTTTATATCCTCTAACAAAAAACACACAAGAGGCGAAAATTGCACCAGGGAAGCCTGGATTAAGAAATGGAGGTATTTTTCGATGGCTAAATGCGCATCACCAGGAAAAACCCCTATAAAATGAAAGCCTCTAATCACTCAGTTGCCTGTAAGCCCGGAAATTGTAGGAAAAAGCGCTAAAGGCGAAAAGCAGAACTTGAACTCTAAAATGAGTGGTATTTATCAAGGATATTCTCAAGTGATATGTAAATATTTACCAAATGTACAGCACCTACAGACAAGCTGGAGACAAAAGGCTCAAGAGAAAGCAGAGTCCATTGAAACATTAACCAAGTTAAATTGGGATTCTTACTGGACATACTTTGTAAAACCACACAACCAATGCATGACTCTCAAATGTATCATTAACTCTGTTGAGAAGATGGCGCCAGCACTTGCCAATTCTGTTTTCGCATGACAGTAAAGTCAGAAGTCGGCCAACCAACTCTTCTCAAGAAAATGCTAAACGCTTGCGACTATAAGGAACAGATACATAGATAGTTAGTTGCTAGTTTTAGTTTTAGGTTCAGTTTTAGTTTTAATTTTGCTTTATTTTTGCCTGAAATGAGGACGGTCATTTAAACTGCATCCTGCATTTTTGTAATAAATTATTTTTAGATTTAGCTAGTAGTATTTAAACCCTTCTCATGCATTTAGAGAAGGGTCCTGAAATTTATCAAAAACTTGTCCTTAGAACATGCACTTTTGCACCCTCCGAGGAGGTTTTGATGAATGAATGGAACAGGATTTATTGATATCTGCGTTTAATAACTACTACTTATGTTGCACTTTTGTACTCAGTGGATGTTGGATTAAGAAGAGATAGATCATTATTGCTAACACTCATGAGTAGAACTAGTTATAAATGGTACTTTTATCTCTTAACTATTTCTGCTTTTGTGTTAAGGTGATATTCATGTTTAGTTATTTATATATGAATGCCTGAATGCTTGAGTTATCATTAGGCACTTCTGTACAGTGATAGCTATTTATTTATGCCTAATATATGAGTAACTTATTATGCGATATGTTTTCCACAACTGTTTCATCTAACTTTTTATACGAAATGGTTTATCTTTATTGAATTCTTTTCTCATAGCAATTCAATGATATTTATTACCAATTGCCATTTGAAATCATTTTAGATCGCATAATTGAAATATTAAATCCCGGGTTAGTTTTAGAATTAGATATTTATGTTCATTAGATTACAATTACATTAGATTTAGAATAAAAGTATTTTACTTAGAAATTATTAGAAAGGAAATATCAATTCTCAACACACACACACATAAAATGGGAAACTGGTCCCATATCCCCAGTTGGACCCACTATGCCAAACGGAAAAGGAGTTGCTAACCAAGGTCTGGACCGGGTGGGTATCCCCCTTGTTGTAGACCCGATTTTTGGGGCTTCAACAAATCCCAAGAGCTATGATATTCATTTCGTCACTTGAATCTAATCCCAGGATAATTGTTCCACCTTCTGTAAATTCTGCAGTTGTGATCTTCTCATCATCCTCAGATTTAGATTCTTGGTCTTGTTGCATGGTTGCAACTATCTTCTCCTTCCCTTTTTTTTTCATTCCTCTTAGGTCTTAATTCTTGATGCAGTTTCCACCAATTTTCCTCATCATGCCTTTCTTTCTCACAATCAGTACAAGAGGGATTTTCTCCTCTTCTTTTAGCTATTGTTTCCATTTTGGGGCAGTGATCTTGTTGATGCTTCTCCTTGCTTTGAAGATGTACAACATTCACACTAGCTTCATCAAGAGACTTAGGTTCAAATAATAACAATGAATGACACAAATAACTATGCAAAGAGCCAATATATTTCATCAACGTTTCAAAAGTGTCTTTTGGAACATTCAATGCTAATGCTTGTTTTCTAAACTCCTCTGTAAAATTTTGAAAAATTTGACCTTTGCTTTGCTTCAAATTTTTCCATAACATCATGGCCTTATGTCTATAACCCAATGGATAAAGTTTTCCTCTTAAAGAAGAAATGAACTCAGACCAAGATGAAATAAGTTTACGACTACTCTTACCACCTTGCTACAATTTTCCTTCCCACCAGATGAGAGCAGTGCCACTCAATCGAAGGGATACTAGCTGGATCTTGACTTCATCCTCTTTGACTTTTTGTATGTGACAATACATTTCAACCTATGTTATCCAGTTATCTAGATTTTCTGCACTACATTCTCGACTAAAAACAGGTAAATCAAATTTGACATCTAGTTTAAAAAAGGGCATTTTCGATGCATTCCTCTGATGCCTGTTAGAGTGATGAGAATAAGAAGAAGAAGAAATTTTACTAGAATATGGAGAGGGAGGAGTCTCTTCTCCACCGCCTCCATGATTTACCAATGCATGGTCATCTGGCTCTTTCTTCTCGAGCTTGTTTGTCTTCTCATAATCTGCAAATAGCTTGTCAACTTTCTCTGCCATTTTGTAGAAAACCTTACAATAGTTTCACACTTCTTCCCAAAAAGCTTCCTCATCTTCCATGTTCCGTCTTCATGGTTCACAACCCGCTTCGGGATCAAGGGACTTAATTTTTCCTTCACCTCTTTGGAGCTGGTTCTTGGGTAGCATTCACTCATGCAAATCGCATCAAGAAGACCTACTCTAATTCCAAACTTGATCCAGATATTTAACTTTAATGATGCATTTAGAATTGCATAAAATAGAGCATATTAACCATGAAAGTTAAACCACATGAAAAGAAGTAGAAAAACATAAGTAAACATGAGATCATGACACAAGAATTTGATTATGGAGTTCATCGAATGTGGGCTACATCCCCAAGCTCTTATTAACAATGGGCAAGCCTTCTTTTATTAAGTGGCATCAACGAGATCAAGTAAAAGAAATATTACAAAAACGACCCTTATACCTCTAAGATGGAAGATGGCCTGAAAATGGAGAGCTCAACTGCTGAAATGGATGTCACCACTGAAATCCTGGTGAAAAATTGTGTAAAATCGACTATAAACATGTCAAATTATGACAAATTCACCTCAGGCCCTCTAAGGAATCTTCAAGGAATATTTTTGGATACCTCGCTCAGGGTTTCGGGCCCTTGGGCCACTCCTTGTTCCGCCCAGCGTGGTTTTTCCTCACAGTTCGACTCCACCGTCTGCTAGTCTCCCTTGTGCAAATGAAAGGTTAAAGTTTTTATAACCCTTGGCTGGTGGACTTACCAATGTTGGCCCTGTTGGTGCTTTGGTTAAGTCGGTGGAATTGAGGCAGGGAGGTCGGGGATTCCAACACCATTGACCACCGACCTTTGGCACTTTTTAACTCTGTATCAAATATGGTGTTGATCGGTAGGAACTATTAACCATTTAACATTCTATATAACCCGCCGTTGGAAAACCATCAGGATTTGTCGTGGTTAGTTTATGATCCGTCATTATGTTTTGGGTTTGCCTGGTGGGGGCCGACTGTGTGGGCCAGGCGGGTTCGAGCCCCACCGGTCTTGATACTAACTTTGGTTATTCAGTGGGCCAGGTCCACAACACATGGCCCTGACCCAAACATTATGGTTATAATATAGTTCAAGGGTGGCAGATGTTGCAACCCACCCCCCTATAATTGCATTTCTTTTATGTTTTTCCAATTGTAACCATACATTTTGATTTTTGCAGAAATTAAGGAGTCATAGACAACTTAATCATGCTACAAATTTTCCTGTCCAGTGGCCAAATTTCGTTTGCCTACTCTAAGCCAATTTACCTTCTTAAGCCTGCCACTTGTCCACTTTGACCATAACTTTGACAAGCCATATCGCGTCCATATGAAATCAGATTTGAGTGTCGTTCGCATCATTGGAACCAGGACAATGATCACATTGATCTGGTTCTAGTTTTTCTACCATATGATGACTCTTATTTTTATCTATTTTTAAGGCCACTTGTACTTTGAGATCATCCTGGACCATTCCTCCCCATTTAGGAGATTTTGGTCCTCCAAAATCATGACCACATCCTGCACACTACTTGTGTCTTCGCCAAACTACACTTTCAATCATCTTCATTGCATGAAAATATGATACATTCTTTGCAATCACATACAAACCACACATGACTCAACAACCCCATACTTGCCAAGAGTTTATAACACACGCTCTTTGGTCAAGTTTTAAATAATAGAAACTAATACCCCAGTTACTCATAAACAACCAAAAACATCATCGTTTATTTAGTAAGTGATGGAAAACATATCATCACTTTTACATTTATTTTCAACGCATGATTTACAAACTGTGGTCATGACAAGCTACTAACAAAACCATTTCTTACCTAGTAAAGCAGACCACCATGAATGTGGTGGATTTGTTTGTTGAGAATTTTTTCCTGCTGGCTTTGTCGGTGCTTCCTAGGCATGGGGCATTTCACACGTGGCTCTCTGGTGTCCAACCTCGTTGCAATGTCTACAACGATTCTTTCTCCTCCAAATTTTTTGGTTCGTCATGGAGAAATTTCCCCTGGTGTGCCTCTGATAGGTGTTCATGGAACCCTCACTATCAATGGAATGCAATGGATTTCTCTCGTCATCTATCGTTGGTTGGTCACCAGTTGTTTTGGAGCATTCCCCAACTTCCTTGCTGACATACCCAACTCCTCGATAACGAGGTAATTCCTCTACTTTGATGGGGTTCACAATTCCTTAGCCAATAGTGCCAAGGCCCTTTCCTTGATACACCATTTTCTTCAACAATTTTGATCCAATTTTTGTAGTATGTCTCTCAAAAGCACTGAAATCATCATCATGAAAATTACATGAAATGGAAGAATCAATTTTTAACGCAGGTTGATTATGCTGCAACGTTTCCAAGGCCTCCTCCTTGGCTTGTAATTGATGTTGCAACCTTTGTTTCTCCTTCTCTACTTCTTGTAGGAGTCTCTTTAGTTCAACATTCACTGCTTGAATGCTTTGGTTGATCTCTTCGAGTTATTAGAGCCATATCGCGTTTAGTTCCCTTTTCCTCTTTGGTACACATCTGCTGAAATTTTTGTCTCGTCACTCAAATCAGAACCCAAGTCGATGGGTCCATCTACTGCAATCCCAAGAGCTGTGATCTTCATTTCGTCACTTGAGACTAAGCCCAGGTCAATTGGTCCACCACCTGCAAATCTCGCAGGTTTCATCTTATCATCATCCTCATATTCAAATGCTTGGTTGTGTTGCACGGTTGCAACTTTCTTCTGATTCCCTTTTCTATTGTTCCTCTTAGGTCTCAATTTTGGATGCAGTTTCCAACAATTTTCCTCATCATGCCCTTATTTCTCATAATGAGTACAAGAGGTCTTTGCTCCTCTTCTTTTAGCTATTGCTTCCCTTTTTGGGAAGCCATTTTGTTCATGATTCGCCTTGCTTTCAAGATGTACAACCTTCACACTAGATTCAACAAGAGACTTAGGTTCAAATAATAACAATGAATGACACAAATAACTATGCAAAGAGACAATATATTTCATAAAAATCTCAAAAGTGTCTAGTGGAACATTCAATGCTAATGCTTGTTTCTAAAATCCTCTCTAAAATTTTGAATAGTTTGACCTTTTCTTTGCTTCAAATATTTCCATACCATCATGGCCTTATATTTGTAACACAATGGATAAATTTTTCCTCTTAAAGTAGAAATGAACTTAGACCAAGATGAAAGAAGTTTATGACTACTCTTACCACCTTGTTGTAGTTTTCCTTCCCACCAGACAAGAGTGGTGCCACTCAATCGAAGGGATGCTAGCTGGATCTTGACTTCATCCTCTTTGATTTGTTATATGCGACAATACACTTCAACCTGTCTTATCCAGTTATCTAGGTTTTTTGCATTAGATTCTCCACTAAAAACAGGTAAATCAAATTTGACATCTAGTTTGAATAAGGGGTTTTTAGATGCATTCCTCTGATGCTTGTTAGAGTGATGAGAAGAAGAAGAAGAAGAAGAATTGTCACTAGAAGATGGAGAGGGAGGAGGCTCTTCTCCACTACCTCCATGATTTACCAATGCATGGTCATATGACTCTTTCTTCTTGGGCTTGATTGTATTCTCATACTCTACACATAGCTTGTGAACTTTCTCTCCCATCTTGTAGAAAACCTTATGATAGTTTTTATGTTCTTCCCAACCAGCGTCCTCATCTGTCATGTTTCGTCTTCATGGTGCACACCCCACTTCGGTATCAAAGGACTTAAGTTTACCTTCACCTCTTTGGAGCTTGTTCTTGGTTAGCATTCACTCATGCAAATCACATCAAGAAGACCTACTCTCATACCAAATTTGATCGAGATCATTAACTTCAAGGATGCATTTAGAATTGAATATAACAGAGGATATTAACCATGAAACTTAAACCACATGGAAAGAAGAGGAAAGAACATATGCAAACATGAGATCATGACAAAAGAATTTGATTACGGAGTTCACCCAATGTGGGCTACGTCTCCAAGCATTGATCAACAGCGGGGAGGCCTTATTTTATTAAGTGGCATCAAAGAGATCAAGTACAAGCAAAATTACAAAATGGACCCTTATACCTCCAAGCTAGAAGATGGCCTAAAAATGGAGAGATCAGCTACTGAAATGAACGTCATGATTGAAATCCTGGTGAAATATCATGCAAAATTGACTATAAACTTGTCAAATTTTGACAAAGTCACCTTAGGCCCTCTAGGGAATCTTCAAGGAATCTTTTTTGATACCCGGCTCAAGGTTCCAGACCCGTGGGTTGCTTCTGGTTCTACTCGACATGGTTCCACCTCACAGTTCTACACCGCTTTCCGCTGGTCTCCCCCATGCAAGTGAAAGGTTAAATTTTTTATACCCCTTGGCCGAGGTACTTACCAGTGTTGGACTTATTGGCATGTTGGTTAAGGCGACGGAATCGAGGTGGGGAGGTCGATGGTTCCAACCCCGCTGACCCCCCACCTTTGGATTTTTTTTTCACTTTGTATCAAATATGGTGTTGATCAGTCATAATTGTTAATCCTTTAACATTTTATATAACCCATCGTTGGAAAACCATCGAGATTCGCCACAGTTAGTTTATGATCCGTTGTTATGTTTTGGGGCTAGCCAAGTGGGCCAAGTGGATTTGAGCCTCACCGTTCCCAGTTCTAACTTTGGTTATTGAATGGGCAGGGTTCACAGCACACATCCCCAACCCAAACCTTATGGTTATAATATAGTTCTGGGGGTGGTAGTCCTCCCCCCCATACTTACATTTTTTTTTTTGTTTTTCCAATGGTAACCATACATTTTGATTTTTACAAAAATTAAGGGGTCATAGACTAATTAATCATCCTACAAATTCACCCATTCGGTGGCTGGATTTCGTGCACCGAGTCTAGGCCAATTTTCTACCTCCTTAATCCTGCCACTTGTCCACTTTGATCAACCATAAATTATCCATACGAACTTGGATTTGTGTGTCATTCACACTGTTGGAATCAGGGCGATGCGAACTTTGATCTATTTATGTTTTTTCTTCCATATGATGAATTTAATTTTTGAGCTATTTTTAAGGCCACTTGTACTTTGAGATGCTCCTAGATCAATGTTCGACGTAGTTGGGGCCCATTCTCGTCATTGGTACATCCTAGTCAGCATTGGTCTCGTTCCTTAGTACATTAACATGTTTGACAGTGGGCCAGTCCCAGACCCATCTACCTTCCGACACCCAATGCTTTTCTCATGTGCTCATCACAGGAAATCTACATGCTTCCAACTAAGTGCTTCACCCATTGCATAGTGATAGGATGATCCATGGCCATCCAATCCAGAGTTAACACAACTAGGTCATGCTAAGGATAGATTGATAAGAATTATCTGAATACACTATAAGGTTTGGTTCACGACTGGATTTTTTACCACGATGGAACTATATGTTGGGTGTCAATGAGCACTTCACTAGATTTTGGATCCAGCGGATTACCATGGCTTTCTATTCTCTTGTGAATTGTACTCATGTAACATAGATTTACCAATGTATTGAGCCTCATAATTACTTATTTTTTACACCCTCTTTCCACCTATTTACTCCTTTTTTATCATCATAATCAATCAACAGGAAACAAATCATAGAATCTATGGCATGGCAAGTGTATAAAAGTCTTGTATTTCATAAGTTAACAATGTTCTTTATTATTAGTATAATATTTGTTTTAGCTACTGGATTGGGATGATTCTACCACTAATGTTTGATTCTGCAGCTAAGTCCATTGTTTCATACGTTCTAAAGTGCCATATGGAGAGCGAAGTATATGGAAAGGTGGAAATCAACGCACTCTAGGATTCCCTCCTACCTTCATGAACCAGATAGATACAGGAAGCTTCCAGTTACGTGGTCAAAGATAAATTCAACTCTGTTAACTATAATAGGCGAGTGAGGAACGATATATACGCCTAACAATTTGCTTTGTTAATAGAAAATCATTTGTGAATTTAATTATGATATCTTTCATAGTCAATTTTAGTATTTTTTTAAGCAAAGCTAGACATGAAGCACTGAACATTTAATGATACAGGATTTATAAAAGGCTTCATAAGCAAGCATAAACATAGTGATTTTTGTTATGCGATATTGAGAATTAAGAACTTTGTTTTCAATTCAATTATAAAGAATTCTTCTTATTTCGATGCATGCTAGATTTTTCAATTGGATCTTGTGACCATATGCTTCTTGAGGTCCCCCTCAAGTAGTAAGATTCTTTTATGGTTTTAAGTAGAATTTCTTTATATCATTTCGTAATCTTATTTTCTAGATGCATCATGTAGAACATTTTCCTTTGTTGATTTTTGAGTTAAATAGCAGTAGTATGATTGTCTTGTTAACTGGTTTTGTTTATTGACTAAGGAGCACATGAATTGAGTTTAATGAGTAATGATAACAACAGTGATAGTTTGGATTTATATTAAGGTTGTAGTTCTTAAAATAGAAGATTTGATTACAGGTTTTATTTACAACAAGAGTGATTTATGATTTTGAGCAAGTGATAACATATTTTCAATTCATTTTGGGTTTTCATGCAAAAGTGTGTTATTATGATAGATAAGTTGATTTACTTAGAACATGTTGAGTTTCTTTCAAAGCATAATTCAGACATATAGCAGAGAGGGAGTGTGTGTGTGTGTTTTTCTGAGTTAAATTTCATTTTACAAGTGTGATATTGATTTATAATTTTTATATTTTCATAAGTTGTGTGGATTTCATAATTAGATATAATTGTTATAAGACTCCAATTAATTTTCATAAGTGTGGGATTGATTTACTTCTATGTAGAGTTTTGAAATTTTCTTTTGAAGTAGAGTGTGAGATTTTCCATAAGTAGTATTTGATAAAAGAGTGTGATCATTTTATTTTCTAGGAATAATTTATCTACTCATGTCCATTCCAATAACTTAATCTAGAATCTATATTTCGATAACTGAGTTTAATTTAGACGAGTGAAGAACCAAGGATTTCTAGCACATACAATGCACTTACACTTCATCAGCTTACTAGCCCTAGTCGATCATTTATGCAAGTAATTTAAAGTTAATTAAATTACCAAACATTTTGGTGCCTTTGTCGAGGAAGTGTAAATAGGAGTCTTCTCTTTTTATTTAAAAAAATAAAAATTGATACGCATAGGGAAAGAGATTGTAGAGGTATATTTGTAGGTAGAGGTAAATTTTAATTCCAAAATGTCACTCACCCCACCATGACCTTGTAGTGCCACACCAGCCACTCAAACTAATATTCCATCATTTGCACGAAAACATAAATTCCTTGAGGTACTTAGATCCATAATCCAACCTAGAGATTCACCAACCTCATCAACCGAAGAAGTAATAGAAGAATAAGATCCTACATCCCCAATAGAAGGAGTAGTTTTCCTATATTCAACCGGAGAAAGACTTCTAGGACACGAGCTAGAGATCCCTAGTGGAGAAGAGGAGGAAGAAACTTATTTTAACTTACAATTGATAGAAGAACCAGAACTAGAAGAGATAGAATAAGAACTAGAAAACCCTATATTAGTTCTGAAGAATCTATAATGGATGGAGAAGAAGAAGGAGAGGTACATAATGTTAATGGTGAAAAACCTAAGATTAGAGGAGGAAAAAGAGGTGGAGGAAGAGGGAGAGGTGGAGGAAGAGGAAGAGGAGGAGGTAGGGGAGATTCAGAACACTTTGAATTTCCTATCCTCGATGAAGATACAATAACTACAACAAAAAACATCTCACCCTCCATCCTTCTAAATTTTTGTGGATTAATAAGTGAGGATCCTGAAACATTTCTCTTTGAGTTTTAAGTCTTGTGTAGATCTTATGATTACTTGTTTGACCCTCAAAAGTTGAAATTGCTTTTAGAAAATCTTAAGGATGCAACATTAAAATGGTTCATGGGATTATGAGCACATTCTATAAGAACATGGGAACAAATGAAAACTACATTCTTAGAGAAATATAAGGATTATTGTATGCCCCACAATCTTAAGGATGCAGTATTTAAAATGATGTAGAAAGAAGATGAAAATCTTGAAGATTTCGTTGAAAGATTTGCTTATAATGTTAAAAGGGCTAAAATGCATGAAATAGATGAAGAAACTTTGAAAGCTCTCTTATTAAAATCCATCAGAGATGAGTGGATTGATCTTCTAAATTTGATGGGTAAGGAAGATATTTCTCAGTTACGGTTTGGAGAAATTTGTGAGTTATGCATACACATTTCAAGATGTAAGGTAAGAACTGGGAAAATCCAAGGGATCCTCTCATGTTTAGGATTAATAAATCTGCAGTTGGGACTGTAAGTGGGGTTGAATTAGGTAATTTTCTTGAAAACCTTAAAACAAATTTTTTGGGAATTCTTAATGAACAAATAGATACCCTTAAAGTGAAAAACAAGCAAAATGTTGAAAACGATGCATTGTTAATATTTTTTCACAAAAGTAGGAAGAAACATGCTTTGAGAGAATTCCCTCTTGATTTAAAAAGTGTGGAAACTTGTGTTATATGTGCAGAAAATCATGATACAAAAGAATGTCCTTCAATACTAGGTCTTAAAGCAGTTTATCAAGAGGAAATGGTACCAAATCAGGTAGATCCCCTCTGTTTTATTGCTAAGAGACCATGGAAAAATTCACAACCAAATATGACACAGGGATTTAAAACTCAAGCATTTGCATAACCATCACAAAACAATTGGACTGCACCCATGCCTAAAAATCTCCCAAACAATAATGAATTTGAGAAAAATCACCATATTTGAACTTAATTGGGCTCGTTCTGAAGAAAATCCATGTTTTTATTTTTCTAAATTCGTTTTTTTTACTCATAAAATGCATTTAAAGTTGATTGATCAAAACTGTTGTGTATTTCCTTTGATTTGATGTCGGAGGTCCACACGTTCAAGTTGGATGTGTTTTGACCAACACAAATTCATCTTGGAGGTTTTAAAAACTAATTTCATGTGTTAGATTTCCTTCTAGGGTGGTGCTACTAACCAATCATAGAGATGGCTACAGAAACTCGCTGATCTACAGAAATGTTAACTGACCAAACTACCATTACTAAAACCAAACAAAATTCTTCTTAATTCATTAAAAATAAAGGTAATGTATGACAATTAACTGCTTGATGCTTATGAAGTTATCAAGGCTTGTTACGAAATATTATGGTGAAAATGAAAATAAATGATTGAAAGCATGATCATAAAGGAATGGCTTTGATGGTGAAAACAATGTCAATTTAGTGAATCAACAAGCACCATACACATATAATACTTTAATTCAATATAACTCTTTAGCACAAAACGATCTCGAGACAAGAAAATATGCAGGAAATTCAAATTCTCTATATATATTGCTAAAGGAGAACATGTGCAAGCTCTCATTGAAGATTCTTCATTACATGCATGAGTATGTAACAACATCCTTGTGCTTTGTTGCTGGTGTTTACATTAACAATAAATTACTTACCATCCTCCGTTGCTCAAAACCCCAAATTCACTATGATTTTTTCCATGCACATGTTGTATCCCCATTTCTATGCACAAATAGATATCATATTGATATTATGCTATAGGGAAATTATATTCAGGTTCTATGCACACTTCATCGACACACTAGTGCAATTAGCCTCTCTTAATCACTCTACATCCAAGCCTAGGGTTGATACATGGAATGGAAATTTAACATTAACATGCCGAGCATCCAATCAAGCCACTTCAATGCATTACTACTCATCTTATTGATGACAAAATACAGTGGATAAAAAACAAATCAATTTAGAGTAACTAAATAAAAAACAATGAATACATTTCACTATTCTTGGATGACCAAAACTAGGTTAGCAATTGTGACTAGATGAACCATTATGACTAAATCCAATGCATTTACACCTCCTAGACTAGATCAATGCAGTTAACACTCAAATTCATAACTAATTCAAGTAATCAATGTGTTCTAGTTGACTATTGGCATTCCATTATGTTTGGGAAGATTGGGTCAATCAAAATTAATTCATTTCATTCCTTTGTGTCCGGTGACCAAGTAAAATGCATTAATTTCATTTTACTATTGCTAATCATTCTCGACCAAATCAAAATGATCCTCTATGACCATATCAAACCAAAAAAAAAGAAATACTTTAAAGGCAACACTCTTGAAGAAGTTGCAAATTACAAATACCTTGGAATTGACTTCAATATAAATCTAATTTGGGAAGGCTATAGAAATAAAAATAACTTTGGTAGGTTGGAAAGCATTCTATGCTTTTCAAAATAGGTGCAGTGACACAAATTTATGGGATTAGAAAACCACTCAAACTCTTTTTGGTATTTTAGTGATTTTGGTGGTTCTCTATGGATGTGAACTATGGGCCAGTACTACATCTGACTTACAGTGAGAGAAAATTGAGAAAATTCAAAAATACTTTATTACAAACAAGTTAAAAATCAAAATTTCAGTTTCCTATGATATCTTGTTAAGTGAAGTGGGGGCTACTCATACTAAAACAATTGCTATGGTGTAACTTGTAAGATATTTAAAAGAAATTGACCAATGTGAACAGGGAAGATGGCATAAGGTTGTCTTCAACAACATATTGTGCAAAAGAAAAAAGACATGGATGTGTCAAAATAATAAATGGCTTAGTAAATGGGGTACTCACTTGAACATGTGCCCCAGAAATAAGAAAGAGATAAATACTTTTGTTATGGATAAGTTCCACAAGCATACCTAGGATAAAGATCTAGGGAGAAAGAGAAATTACTATATTGAAGAGTTTAATCCCACTCATAATCGTCATCAAAAAGCATACATGGGGGCCAATATCTCATGGAGAGCCAGAAATAATTTTGCTTAGTTAAGAACTAACTCTCATAAACCACATTATTAAATAGGGCATTGTAAATGTAAAGCCAACATCCCACATCTACCCAAGTAACCACGCAACCGGAGTAAACATGTGAAGATAAGTTACTATGAAATGATTCAACCTCCTAAGTCACCTTAAGGAAGTGGAACCGACGGAGACAGACAATAAATACCTCCCACATCAGCAACCGACCCTCAGAAACCATCCTAACCTCTCAGGTAACCAGCCCCTAGGTCCCACTGAGTTTTTTGACTAATTAACCCCCGGACTGTCCCATGTTATGGGCATGCCAGCGTCTAGAGGGCTCTGGACGGTCCCACAACATGCCATGCCAACGTCTAGGGACTATTTTTCTCAGTGTTGTGCCGGTGTCCCTAGGAGTTGAGCCACTTTTTCAAGCCTAGAGCCCAGGTCACTACCCAGAATTCAATCACACTTCCAGAATCCATGATTTACATAATAACAAGTATTACAAATCGAAAACTAAGTCCGGGACTATTGGGGCAAAGTGATTGTCTGTCATTTAATTTGTTAACCTGGGGGTTTCATAAACTTGCGAAGCATGTGTGCACTATATGTGCTAGAAATTGTCTTTTTGTTTAGATCAATCTAACTACAAAATAACGAAAACCAATTCATCTAATATATGAAATCAAATAATGAAAATGAAATTCAACTAACCTCTGATAAAAAAAAAAAAAAAACAAAACAAAACAAAACAAAAAAAACAAAAAAAAAACAAAAAAAAAAAAAACAACTAATGTATACTTAGTTACTCCAACATTCAATTATGAAGTGTTACCTTCTTGAGATGATGTGTAAGCAACTATTTATACTTTAACTTCTAATGTCCTAGAAAAGCAAGTAAAGTGTGCAGAAAATAACTCAGTAACTGCATGTATTAAATATTCACCCATTCAAGCTTGAAATATGATTAAATTAATTTCTTAAAATGATCTTTAGGAATATCAGTTAATGCAATTAAATGAGGATCTTAAAAGCAAATATAAAAGCATGAAAAAGGAAAGCTAAATGATTGCATACTTTGAACATTCAATCACCCAATTTGAAGTCACCTTCTTGGCATGATCTTTTATCCAATTATACAATGAATTGATAGTTTAATCGAAGAAAGTAAATAACAAAACATGAAAAGAAACTAAATAACTATGAGCCCTTGCCTCAAACTTAATCCAATTAGAAAATACATAAATCTTCCCTATTGAAATGTTTTTAGAAAAGCAAAGGTTACACAATAATTCTAAAACTAATACTAAGAAAGAAAATGAACTTTAATATATAAAAGAAATTAAATCTCACAATCATTAGATGGCCATACCAATGGTGTATGAGGATGGCAAGTGAAGAAGCTCCATATGCAAGCAAAACTAAATCTTCAAATCTCCAAGTATAAGCTCCAAATTCTCTATTAAAAACATGAGCATTCCTCCAACTTTACACATGCCTTTCAAAGGAGAAGGCTCTCCTATTTATACAAAAACATAAGAAGCTACCCTATTTAATGAAGATCCACTAAAATCTCATATAGTTATAACCAAATAGCTCATAATGAGACACATATCCCCTAAGTGTCTCATAGAGTTATAATCCAAATAAGAAATGATGAGACACCTCATAGAGTTACAATCCAAATAGGACATATCCTTCTTTGACCTTTATCCAAATCTCCTTTGAAGGGAATTCGAATTTGAGCATTAGAGGCCACATAAGGGTGCCTTGGAAGCTTCCAAATGACCTACATATGTCATGAAACTCAAGCGACATTTATAGATACATGAAACCATGTTAATTTCCTAGTTTTTAATCATAAATTCACTTTAAACACATAAAATAAATAACTTTGGTAAATAAGGATCCTAACCCATATATTTATGAAAATGGTGGCTAATGAAAGGTTATATGGTTATGGATTTGCGACATGTGAGTGAAATGGTGGCGATAAAGGTTAAAGTGGATGTCATTTTGACGATATTTTGGAGGCCCAACATACCCCTTAACTAGAGTAATTGCATGTCCTCATGCAACTATTGCATTAATTCCTTTGATTTGCTTGCAACGTCTTTGCTTTTGAATGAGCTTGGCTTATATCATATGTCCTTAAACTTTGCATTTGACAATTTTATTTATTTTTGCCAAGTATTCCTTGTCATACATTGAATTGCAACATGTTTGGTCGGTTCTTGTGTTTCAACCAAATTGGTATTGGTATTGGTTCTTGTGCTTCAATACCTTGTTTCTTTTTGTTGCAACAAGATTCATTAAACATATTTAAGAATGCATCTTCAAAATCAGCCATATTGTGTCCTCATAATTTAGGCATTATTTGCAAATCATATAACTTTTTGAACCATAATGCAATCATAATTGATTAGGACAAGTATGTTAGAATGAAATGAAAATGTGTGATGGTGTATGATATATGAATATGAAATGATGTCCTTTCCCCCTAACTAAAGATATGACAATGTGAAAGAGGAAGTAAGGAATTTCCCAAAGTTATAATTTTAGTATTTTAACGAATTGCATGACTAAAAATTAGAAAACCACATACCTTCACTTACCTTCAATGTGCATGAGTTATGGAAATTGAAGAGTGTGGATGCTTCTGGATCATGGAATGAAATGTAGAATTCATCTGCTTCTTGGTTGCATAAATGGTGGATGAGGTTGTGAAGTGGATTCTTTATTTCTGCTACTAAATCTGTTGCATATGCTGCAAAATGCTGAAATGATATAGTTTTCAATCGCTATAAAACAAATGGTACAACTCTAGTCATGAGAATAAATGTGTCGGTGTCAAGCATGAAGAGAGGTCATTGGATTACCGACCATTCATGAATGTCGTTAACCAATGCGAGGCAAACTCGCCATTAATGTCAACGAGTGCCAAGGTACCTAAGTACATCTTGCGAAGGGTGAATAAATGAGTTGATGTTGAGCCACTTGCAAGATCCAACGATCAAGGAACATTGATGTATTCCCATGATTGTTGGCGAGAGAGCCTGTCATTAATGAATACAAGCCTCAAGGTACTTAATGAGGATTCTAGCCTTGAACGTAGATAATGTGTCAATGTCAATAGGCCAAGGCTTGTTAGAAGGAAGGCCTTAAGGAATCCTTCATCATCTAATGCAAGCATGAAACAATGATTTTGAAGGACTATGAATGGAAAATTTTCCAGTGGATCAATGTTTATTTATCGGAAAGGAAAATGACAAGTGAATGGAAAGTAAAAGGACAAATCAACATGTAAGCAAAATGTCTCTATGAAAATGGGTTATGAGTTAGTGAAAGCAAGGCAGGAAAAGATAGTTTCTATGAATGAAATGAGTAGTGAAGGAAAATGGGATGAGAATTTTATTGACTGACTAAGTAAAATGCTATGCGACTGCAAAGGAAATGAGATGAAGGTTTTATTGAGTGAAGAAGTATGGATGCAATGGAAACACTGGCATCTGAAAGGCTTGCAACTGTTGGATCTAACATGCATTAGCATATGCTCATGCATTAATGTTTTATCTCTATTGTTGCTCTGATCATTTTCTTGTGAAATAAATGTGGTCTTTGAGAGACACTATTTTCTTATGGTCATTTGTTCTTCCTCCTGAAACCTACAAAAACTAGTACTTCTTCTCCAATGGATTGTAAGGTTATCAAAATAGAGAGGTGATCAATTTCTCTATTAATGACATTTACATAAAAAAATAAGAATCGGTACTATTAAACAAGTTCATGAAAGAAAACCAAAAGAGTTTATACCTGTGTCAAATGTAGTGCCTCAAGTTACCTGTTGTTTATTTTTAGCAATTTATTCATTATTTACTGTTTCAAAATCTGAGAATAGCTTCTTCATTTTGTAGATCTCATCAAGATCTTTCCAATGATGCTTGAATCATCGAATTCCGATGTCGTATGAGAAAGTTAGATTGTTTTGAAATCTTTATGAAAGAGTGAAAACTGTCATGTAAAACGTGGCATGGGAACATGATGCTACAGTGAAAGATGATGTAAGCAGATGAAATGGCATGTTGATCATGAATTTCTGGTTAGAATGCATTGTTTGACAAATAAATCATTGAGTTAAATGCATAGCTACAGAATTGTTTTCCAACTGCAGAATTTTCGATAAGCTGCAGAATTGTTGTTCAACTACAGAATTTTCGATTAGCTTTAGAATGGAAGCAGCTACAGAATGTGCACAGTTTCTATAGCTAAAATCTTGTCGATCTTCTTTGCCTATGCCATGGCATAAGATTTTTCATTTGTAATTCCTTCGTCTTTTGTACCTGCAAGACTCAAAGAAACGTGATCATTCTTGTATAAAAACATGTTTAACAAAAAGCTATTAACCCAATCAACATAAGCAAGGGTTACAAAACCATGAGCAAAGGCAAAGGCTATGTGCATCCGCTGGTTGGAAATTTGGTTAGATAGTTTATCCAGCAAGAACCTTACAAGGGATACATCAAAGCGTCCATAGTACTTGATACGAGATATCTGGTTTCTCTCACATACCGTCCCTTCAAAATACAACGTCGAGATAATGAAACCAAGATACTTGGATGATCATATCAGGAAGGTGTTATTGCTGCTTTAGAGAATCCCTGTTCTTTCTTATGTTCAATTGTGTATTGAGGCTGTAATGAAATAGAATCGGCATTCTTATCAATTAATTCCTTCATTCTTTCACTGCATGAGGTATCAAATAGTGAATATCACTGAACCATTATTCGATCTCTTGAAATCCCTTCTCATTCTATCTCATGGTGGCTCCTTCAATGGAGGAAATTAACAATGCCAACACACAGTGGATGACTTGGCACAAGCGATTGGGGCACCCAAACTCAAATCATTTTCTCCAACTATCTCAAGCTAGAATTTAGCCAGGGAAATCAGATCTGGGTGGATATTTCTCATAGAAATCGGAATATGGCCGCAACTATGCATTAATTAAAACTATTTTTCCTCACGCGGTCAGCGAAACAAGGTCCCGAAGAATCTCAAATTTATCTCAAACAGTTGCGAAATTCAGGAAACCATTTCTGGGTTATCTAACTCACCCTATTCCTGAAAAACCCCATGTCTCATTTTTCCTAAAAAAAAAATCATATGGCCCAAAATCGCGTTTAAAAATGGACTTTTTTCAGTTGTTACGCATTTCCTCTACAAGTATTACATTAGGGCTTTCTGGGTTCAATTTGTTGCGTGGTGGGTCTCGAGGCTAGTTATGTATCTATCCAGTAAGGAGATACACATCTAATGGATTTCCTGAATACATTGATTCTTCTTCTTCCATAAGTGTGGATACAGACGCCTCTGCTCAGGTAACAAAAATTAAAAGTAAAATTTTTGAATTGGGCACGATATTTCCAAAATCTTTGAATGCAAAAATTTGAAGCAAGTAACACAATTGCATATGAAGTTTTAACTGTCAAGACCTGCACGACCTTGAGGAATAAATAGAGCTTCTAAAAGTACACCATTTCTTCTTGTTCAAATGGTTGAAGAAAAACTCTATTGATTATGTTCCTAGTAAATCTCCAGTGAAAGGCTTCAGCAACTAGTTTCGATCTTTCTGAGCTAGGTTCTAGACCAAATGGCATTCAAGAAGCTAATTGTTCCTCAATATTAATTTTTTCAAGCTTGCCATATACGTAAGATACACAGTCCAGAGTAATGCAAATGAATTGCTTACAAATGGTTGAAGATGCACCGGAACATATCTATACGTAATGATCACACAGAGGCCAGAACATCATATCTCTTCTAATTACGTGGCCCATGCTACAATGCATATGCAGATTTTTCGGATTGTGATGTTGGGAGGTTTTGAAATTTCTGCCACGTAAATTGGATGCCACAACTGTAAAAATGCATACATTATTTGAAACCCACGCAAGAGTTTTTATTTCAATTGGACTCATCTTATTTTCCCTAATAAAAACAACAGTCCATGGAATTCGATCTGTTGAATTCTATAATTTGAACATTTGATTTTTTTTTTTTAATTTTCTTACAGGTTTGTTTCAAGACCAAAGCTCAAACTGGAATAAAGGATTTGAGCTATAAATTTTATGTGCAGGTTTTCTATTAAGGTCGCAACGGAAACTGGAATTGGAGATTGCCATTGGTTGTTTCTTATTTTATTTGTTTTGGGCGTCCATTCAAACCCTCAACAACCTCATTCGAACTTGTGTTGTGCTCGCTTTGATGCCATGGAATATGCTACTGCATTTTGGCCTTGTAGCCATATAATATAGCCACCTAAAATGTAATCCTACAAAATAAAAACCTTGTAGCCATGGAATCTGCTACTGTATATAATCCTGCAAAATAAAAACCGTGGCAGCGCCATTGAATTTTTATTTTATTATTATTTTATTATCATTATATTATTAATTTTTATTTTTATTCTCTTTTTTTTTTTTAGACACATAGGTTCTCAACCTGTATGCCTCCCCTAGGTGCCTCAAGAAAGGTTTTCACCCTATGGATTTTTTATTATTTTTTCTCTTTTTTTTTTTGCTCTTGGGCTACCTCAAAGAGGTTTTCAACCCAGGAGTTAGCCTCAGATGCATATGGAGTTGTCATCAGTTTTCCTTCAAAATATTTGAACCTATAATAATATAATAATGCCCAATTCGCTTCTTGAAAAACATTTTCCTTGATATGCTTATCATGTCAAACCGTCCTTCGCAATTGTATAACTTTAGTGTGGAAGAGGGCCTGCATTTTGAACTCATCCAAGCCATTCAATTGGAGCAACCTCTCTTGTTGTGCTTTGGTGACATCCAAGTCAAATTGGGCTGCCATTCTCAAAGTATTATAGTCAAACTCAATAGAAAGTAGATATTTCTTCCCATAAACTAGATCACATGGAGTGAACCCAGTATTTGTCTTCCAAGTGGTGTTATAGGCCCAAGTGGCCTCCACTAATATGTCTGCCCAATCTCTCCTATTGTTGCTCACGACCTTGGTTAGGATGCTCTCCAATGCCCTATTTCTAACCTCCACTTGCCCATTTTCCTGGGGGTGATAGGCATTAGATGTTATGTGTTTGATATGATGCTACCTTAGGAGATTCTCAATCAGATGTGATGTGAATTGATTCGCCTGATTGGTGACTATCTCCCTTGGGTACCCAAATTTGTAGAAAATATTTTCCCTTAAGAAGTCAACAACTTTATCCTCTATTGTTTCTTTGGCAGCCTTTGTCTCAACCCACTTTGTCAAGTAACCAGTGCACACAATGATGTACTTTTTCTGCCCTGATGGTGGACCAAATGGCCCAATGAAATCCATTCCCCAATTTTCAAAAGGCTCTAAGGCCACTTGAGGTTGTAAAGGCATTTCATCCACTAATCACATTTGTCAGTATACCTTCATGCATCTTGATGGAGAGTAGGCCAATAGTAGCCAACTTGTAAAGCTTTGAAAGTTGTTTTATTGGCATTAAAATGACCCCCACATGTCCCATCATGGTAGGCTGAGAGGATGTCAAAGACATCGTCTTCTTGACACATATCCTTAAAATCTGATCTGGTCCCAACTTGAAAAGTTATCCCCCAATCTATGTCAAAGGGTCACTTTTCCTTACAATTCTACTCTTCTCCCTAGATGATAGATTTGGAGGAAATATCCCAACAAATAGGTATTTGTCTATGCCAGAAAACCAGGGAGAGAGAACTGAGATAGAAAATAGGAGATCATCTAGAATCTGATCATCGACCATCCCTTCATCACGTACAGGAAAAGTAAGTCTAGACAAAAAATCTACAACTACATTTTTTTCCTTGCTTGTCCATGATACTCAAATCAAATTGTTGTAACAATAACAACCATCTAATGATTCTAGCATTCACATCAGGGTTATTCATCAAATATTTAATAACTACTTGATCATTATGTACAAAATTCTTGTATACAGTGATGTAGTGCCTAAATTTGTTTAAGGAGGGTACAAAAACTAAGAGCTCTTTTTCAGTGATATTGTAGTGGTTAATAGCTTTGTTTGATGCATCAATATGGATATGGAAAGGCAGGGCCCAATTGGGGCCCCTAAGTGTGGGTGGAGTGGTTAATTTCTCCTTTATTATCTCAAGGAACTCTTGGAAGCTACTTGTCCAACAAAATGTTGAGTCCTTGGCCAACAATCTAAAAAATGGTGAAGCCACTTTACTGAAATCCTTGATAAACCTCCTATAATATCCAGCTAAGTCCAAGAAACTCCTAACATCCCTCTTCTTTTGAGGATTAGGGACCCTTTTTATGATGGAAATAATGTTTGGGTCCACTTGTATCCCTTCCTAAGATATTGAATAGCCAAGGATAGTCCCTGAATTCATTAAGAATTCACATTTCTTAGGACTTAGCGAGAGGTTCATTTCAATGCGCTTTCAAAGGACTTTACCCAGATTAGAGAGAGCCTCTAGGAATTCACACCCATAGGGAGTGATCCATGTATATGTCCATAGAGTCATGGACAAGCTCAACAAAGATGCTCACAACTACCCTATGAAAAGTGGAAGGGTAATTGCATAGACTGAATGGGAGGAGCCTATAAGCAAAGGTACCCCAAGGACATGTGAATTTAGTGTTTTCTTGGTCCTCGGGGCTGATCTGGATCTAATTGTAACCACTAAATCCATCCAGTAAAGAGAAGAACTTCTTCCCTACAAGACCATCTAAAACTTGATCAATGAAAGGCAACTGGAAGTGGTATTTCTTTGTGGCCTTGTTCAATTCTATGTAATCCACACATATCCTCCACTTCCCATTCTTCCTTGACACTAAGACTAGAGGGGACACCCACTGACTATCGGAGATGGGGTATATGAAACCTACATCCAACAAATTTTGTAACTCTTCCTTGACTATGTCCTTGAGGGTTGGGTTCATTCTCCTCTAAGGTTGGCGCATAGGTTTTCATCCCTCCTTGATGTAGATGTGACGAGTACAAATCGAGGGATGCACCTCTTTCATTTCTTTATAGTTCCAAGCAAAGGAATCTAAGTGTTCTCTCAGTATCTTGCACAATTTCTCTTCCTGGTTGGCTAAGAGAGAGAAGTTAATATTCAAGGTTCTAGATGGACCAAATTATACGAATTTGACATGGGCAAGGGTTGGGTCAACTAAGCATAATTTAGTCCAAAGACTACTCTCATATTCTTTCACTAGCTCATCAAGGGACATAATATTGGGGGGTTGGTTTTGAAGGATATGGTCAATGAGGTCATATTCATCAAGTTGCCCCCCTAGTATAACAACATCTAGGGTAAAAATTGGGTAGGATTTTGTATGATACACTTCATCTTCCTCCTCCTCTTCCAGCCACAAGGGTAATTCATTCTCAATGGATGGCTGAGAAGGAGGATACAATACCAATTTTTTAGAAATTTTCCATTCTTAATGGTCATGTTCCCTGCCCTGCAACTAATGTAAGCATCAACAGTGGCTAACCATGTCCTTACCAAGATGAGAGGATAGCAATTGAAATTTTTTTTGGGTTGGAGAACCAAGAAGGCATTAGGATACTGCTAAGAGTCAATGGATACCATGACATCCTCAACATCTCCCTCAGGAGCTACTGTGGAGCTATCTGCAAGTGGCGACACTATAGTGGTATTTCTCAAATCTCTTTGGAGGTTTAGCTTTATCATGGTTTCTTTAGTCATCACGTTGATGGCAGCCCCAAGATCAATCAGGTTATGAGGGACAATGATGCCATCAATGTGCACATCTACTACTAGACTTCCAAGGTCTAAATATTTTGGACAAATCACTCTCCCCAATATCAAATCAAATAATTGACCAATAACATTTATGGTGGGGGTATCTCTTTTTCTTCTCTCAAGGTGTTTGAAACATTTCTCCTTGATAAGTTTACTATAGATGGGAACATTCTTAATAGCCTGGAGAAGGGGTATTCTAACACACAAATTATTCAATTCTCTCATCAGTTCAATCTCTTCTAGGGCGTGTTGGCTAGGGTGGATCAATCTCTCAGTAAAGGGAGGTGGATTCACTTGAGGGGTACTCTCTTCCTTTTCCTCTTCAAGTTCTTCATGTGGAGATGGTGGATGGTTATCTGGAAGCACTCTTCCAGACATAAGGTTGATCTCTTGGATCTCCACAGCATATGCAGGGTAAGATGTCTCCCCACTGTACACATGTTGTTCTTTCTTGTTATTCGGGTTCATATTTAGTTGAGTAGGCATATGAGGTTTCTTGGGTGTGGAAGGATGATTGAGTCATGGTTGAGGCTAAGTTGGAGGCAGTAGAGAATGAGGTTGGTTGGGTTGAGGCCTCCACCCTTATGATGGGTTTTTCCATTGAGAAGGTTGGGGAGCATATGGATGAAATGGTTGATTGACAGGTTAAGGAGGCTATTGAGGAGCATAAGGCCAAGAAGGAGGTGTGAACCATGATGAATGAGTGGAAGCGTACTAGGGTGGAAAGGGTGCATTCTAGTTGGGATGGTAATAAGAGTAAGATACACCTTACATGCCTTGTTGGTATGGCCGAGGTCCTTGATGCCTCCTTGGATTTATAAAGCAGAGCTTCTCAAATCCACCTTCTACCCATTGGTATACAACTTTTAAACTATGCAGAGAAGGGCATTTATCTGTGGCATGGTTTTCCTCACAGACTGAGCAAAACTCTATGACACTTAATGGGCATTCATTTATGGGGTGCCTTCTAGTGCATTTAGGGCATAAAATGGCTAGGTCTCTCTCTGCTTCCTCTTGTTTCCTCATGATCTACATGGTATCCATTTGTAAAGAGAACATATGAAACATTTCACTTTTAAAGTCCTCCAATATGTTCCCAATCTCATTCGTGACAGATGTCGTAGAAGGAGAGGAATTGGCCAAGCCTTGACTAGCCTTACCCTTCTTTCTAGCAACCCTAGAGTGATTCTTGAACACAATTTTTATATCATCATAGGATAATTGATAGATATCTCCCCCAGACAACATGTTGAGGGTTTCCAACATGTCTTTCTCAATCCCTCGTAGAATAACTAGTTTGAGTGATTCAAGATCAAGGGTGCATCTCGCCATCCTATAACTGACTTGAAATATATCCTCATAGTCTTCTAGGGATTCATCAAGTCCAAGATTCATTCTAAATATTTCTTCCATGGTTTCTTTTGACCTACAATAGTCTATGTACTTTTCATTAAAGGCTTGTTGCATTTGAGGCCATGTTGTGATTCTACCCCTAGGCAGACCCATAAACCAGCACAAGGTTTCATACTTAAGGGTAGAGGGGAATAACTTCAGCTTTTGGTCATCAACAACATAGTCATAGGTCCTTCAGATAATAACAAATTCAAACATGAAGGTATCTGGATCCTCATAGGTTAACCCACTGAAGTGTGGAAGGGTAGTAGGGCTTATATTCTTCATTCTAGCCTCTCCATTAGTCTCTCTGATAGGGAAAACCTCATTGTTCATGTTTTCATCCATATGTTGGGTAGGTGAAGTGGGATCTTCCTCTTCCCTAATAGGTTCTTCAAATATTTCAAGTTGCTCACGTAGAGGGTCTTCTAACTCCCTTATATCCAGAGATGGAAGCTGACATTCACCAAAATAGAGTGAAGGTTGACTGCTTGAGGGTGCGGGGGTGTTTGGTAAGAATTTTCCTTATCTCTACTCCTACAAGGCATGAAAGAAAATTTTCTATTTTTCTTTTATGTTACTTTTTTAAAACTATATGCAAAACATAAATCAATACTTAAGCAGAAATAACATTTAACTAGACACCTCCCCCGCAATGACGCCAAAAATTGGTAAGCCTTGGTATTGCACCAAGAGTGATGCAACTCCCAAGGGCTCCTCAACTATATTTATCAACCCAGGGTTCGTACAAACTTTGAGTTGGCATATGCACAATAGATGGGATTCCATTCATGCCACCCTCAACTAACACATTTGATCAATAGTACTCCAAGACCATTTCTCCCACTGAATTAGAATGAAAACTAGCTAATGAAGGTGAAATTTAGAAGCTACCTCTAACTATGGAAAGGGAAATTCTATTAACTTCAACTTGCAAATGTTATTGAATCAATTCATGAAGAGACAAGAGCTACACTACTAGTAGGAAGGAAACTACATTATCTTGCAACCAACCATCTAGGCATCAAATCTACTTGTAGATAAGAAGTTAACCTATCAACTCATAACTCAAGATTCTATGTATCATATATATAGCTCATGCTTGCATATCAATCAATGTTCTATTTGTGCCAAATATGTGATAAGAGAACTACACTATTATGTTTTGCAGCGAAGGGAAAGGAGGGTTTGGAGTCATAGCTAGGAGTTAACATCCTTCTAAACTGAGTCCAAACTAAAGCAAAGGTCAAAACTGCTGAAGAAATAGGTTACTATAGGTGTGCTACAGGAGGCTGCTACAAGTGCCCTGTATTTCTACAGGAAGGCCTGTAATGCTACAGGAATATTGTCGAGAAGGTTTAGGAGGTGGAAATGATGGGTTCAAGGTATGGAAAGGTGGATGGAGGTTGAGGTAAATGAATGAAGGGTGGAAAAACCCCCTAGCCAAGATCAGAGCCTCTTTAAGGTTTGTTTTGCACTAGGAGAGAAGCTCACGGTGGTCTAGGAAAATGATCTCATGAACATAATTTCTTAGGAAATAATTTTGGATTCATAATAGAATGTGAGGAAGTCCAAGATGGAGGTGGTGAAGGTGCCCTTTCCTGAAGATCCAAACAACCGTCCAATCATCACATGCATATACCTATTTATCATCGACAAAATGAAACAACTAATAGTGGAAAAGATGAGTCAAATTTAAATGATATCTAATCTATGCCAAAACTCTGATCTAATCAATAAATCAAATCCTAAGCTACAACAAGAACATGAAAACAAGACAACCAACATCAATATTCTTCCAAGAAATCATGAACATAATATTTTTAGACTGTGGTTAGAAATCCTTTTATTCATGCTCCCATGAGAGAGATGAGGTAGAGGTTGCAATAACTGATTTTTTATGGATTATTCTCTAATGAAATGCAAGAAACTAATAATCAATCTGAACTAAAAAGAGATGCAAATACACAAGAGGTACCTAAGCCACTGGGGTTGGGCCTAAACCCAAGAGCCTCAACCCTCTAGAACTAACTCAGTGATGAACCAATAAGAAAATTCGCATTATCATTGTATCAATGTCCAATACATCACATAAAAGTCAAAAATAATAGTGCCAAATACTTGAGCTCAATATCTACCTAGTTGAAAACAAAACTTGAATCCTAATGAGCTCTTTTACATGTTTATTTATACAAGAGGGTGGCTACTAGCAGCTCCCTAGAGAATAGGAATATTTTTCTTCCACAACTCGATAATGGTGGATCTTGTTCCTCATTAATTGTATTTGCTTTGCTATGAATGACCACATCTTGCTTGGTTGTTAATGACCTCAAGATGATGAGAGAGTGTTGTGATCTTGGGTTGATTGAAGGAGTTAAAGAGGTGGACAACCCCCTAGAATCTCTCCCTACTGTCTACTGCAAAACCCTACATAGGAATAATCTAAAAAATGCTCCATTTCCTGGAATTAAACCATATTAGGCCACATGACATAACAAACATCTTTTGCCCTTCTCACTAAGCATAATATAACAAAAAATGTAAATAAATGTGAGAAAGAGATATTTCTAAAGCTGGAGGATGGCATCATGACCCTTATAATGTACCTATTGATGAGCATCATTAGTGACCTTGACCTTCTAGCTATTTAGGTTAGGAGTAGGACTAGCTTCATTCTAGATATCCCTATCTTGCACTTATCCCACACTTGTTCTCTTTAGTCTTTCTTGTGTTTTATTAATTTTGTCTTGCATCATGTTTTGGTTTAGCTTCCTTCTACTCGTGTTTTGATTTTTATTTCTTGTTGTGTTACGTATTTTATTTTATGTTATGTTAATAAGAAATTGCATGAAGGGTGTCCCATTTGGGCTCGAAAGACAACGTGGCCATATAAAAAGGGGCTTTGTGACACTGCAACATATGGTTAACCTGCAGTCCTTCTTCTCTGCTGTGATGGAAAATATAATCCTTACATAAGGAAATATTTGTGTCAAACCATGATATTTGTGTCTATTCTAAAAACCTTATGCCTTCACTCGGTTCTTTATGTTTCAATTTTATCCATTCTTATCCAATTAAGTAGAGAAGGAGAAGGGGAAAAATATAAACGAGCAAACAAAAATCAAAAGTCTTTATATGCTTCTATGAAGGAACAACCTCTTGTGCTATCAATAAGTCAGGATCCCTCTTCCGGCCATGAAATGATTAACTCTTTATGACATTCCTCTTTAAATATATAAATAAAGGAAAAAGAAGAGAAATGCTTCCTGTTAGAGTCGGTCTTTACATCCCTCCGTCAGATATCATTTCTCTTATTGCATTTCATTTTTAGGTGTCTCGCTTGATTCACTCAGTTGCATTCCACTAGGGGCATGCCATAATATGGCGGAAGGGTCTTGTCAGTCATTACCCCTTATGCTCTGTACCTGCTAGCTCAGGTCTGTTCATCGAAGTTCATTAAACCAATTTTAAGTCATTCACAGTCCTGTTCTAAATCTCTTGGTCAACAAAGAGTTATTTAAGGTTTTTAGGTCTTTTAGGTCTAGGGTTTAGTTGATTTATGTCCTCAAAATGTCCAATAAAGCCATCAGGCCAGAGGGAGGATCTAACTAAGTTTTCATTTCAGAGTTTCATCGTCACTAATGCTTAAGGATGTTTCTTCTTCAAAACTCTGTTTTGAAGAAGAAATCATCAAATTTTAATGTTTTTAATAAATTTGTAATTTTATCATGGAGTACTTCAACTGTAGCCTCTGGTTATCCTTTGCTGAAGTCCAGTCCTACCATCCCTGCATAAAATCAACCAAGAAAAGCCATCATTTCAAGCCAAAACCAAAAAGGAAACTTGAAGAACAGGGTTGTATTACAAGTGAAAAAGAGCCAAGCCAAAACATTATAAAAATGGGTCTTTACAAAGGAAAACTCAAAGCCATGTCTATATAAGATATTTCTCAAAGTTATTAATCCATTTACATCAAGAGATATTGGGAAAAATCCAAGGGAGAAGTCGAGTTGGAGTTGAAAGAACGAAGCTGTGATTTTAGAAGGGTCGATTGTATGCTGGAATTCAGTGCGGTGCATTGGGATAGGGCGCGATGAACCCACACAGTGCGGCACATAGAGCCGAGGTTCATTGTGCAATTTCCAACGGGCGCGGCGCACCTACACAGCGTGGCGCACTGGGTGTGCGCGCGGCGCACAGATCCGACATGCTTAAAGTTATCAAATTTTCATCAAAAAACAAAAACATTTCAATCTCCAAGACTCCCTCTGTACAGGGTTTGACAATTCAGAACTTGGGGAAGGAAATCGTCGATGTGTTCTCTTGTTGAGCCATGTTAACAGCTTTCAAGTGTTTGATATTGAGGATGCAAACAATGTACAGGAGCTGGTGTCAAAGAGGGATAGTGCAGTGGCATTCCTGCAAATACAACCAACGCCATTTCCTTCAAAGGCATCCAAGTGGCAATTTGAAGCTCACAAGCCATTACTGTTGATAGTTAAAGATGTCGTTGCGAATGAAGAAAATTCTGAATTTGGATTTGGAATTGTGAATGGTGAAGGTGTTGGAGGACTGCATCAAGTAGGAAAAACAAGCAAGTTTGTTTCCACTGTTGTTCATTTTTATTCGTTAAGATGCCATAGATATCTACATCAATTAGAGTTCCCGTCGGCTATTTACGCAGTTGGATGCAGCTCTCGTGCACTAGCTGTAGCCCTTGCTACACAGGTATGTTGTTTTGATCCTGCTACACTTGAGAAAACATTCAACGTTCTCATGTATCCTATTACACAAGGCAGTCAAGTACTATCTGGTAATAAAAAAAAAATGAGGATCCTGGAAAATATAATTGGAATCATTTAAATGCAGAAGGGCATACATACAATAGAAGGAACCCAATATGGTCAGGATCTCTGATTTCTTTTAATATCATGGTGCCTGCTACTAAAATCGAAAGCTATGAGCCTGGTGGTGAAATAGAAATTGAAAAAATTCCTACTCGTGCACAAAGGGAGGGTCATATACCAAAATTACAGTCAAATCTTGGCAAATGCATCCATGGATCAAGAGACATTGGTTGAAGTATACTACTTTATGGATTTCTTCAAATTGGAAGCAGCATGTGTCAATATAGTGTACATATTTTATCCAGAATGAAAACATGATTAAAGTGCTTATGATGGTCATGAAAAGCTACAGTTTGGAAATGGGTTCCTGTTGATGAATCTAGTAAGCAAGCTGCCAAGCAGATTATTGTGCTGGAGTAATAAGAGTGAACTCACACCAGACATACAAAAAATCTGGAATTGAAGGTAATTGTGGGAAAATTACATGTTTGTATTAGTGTTTAAACGTCATGTTGAAAGGTCAAATTGAGTTGAAGTTCAGAAATATCAGTGCTTTGATGGACTGTGTTGGATGTGGAAAATGTCGGCTATGGGGGAAGCTTCGAATCCCTGGTCTTGGAACAACTATGAAAATACTTTTCTCAGGGGATGGCAATGACTTGATAAACCAATTGACACAGCTGCAGTTACAAAGAAATGAAGTGATTGCCTTAATAAATCTTCTTAGTAGACTATCAGAGTCAGTTAAAATACTGGACGATTTAGCCCCTGTAACTAATGATGCTATAAAGGATGTGTTCCATCTGCGTGTTCATCTGTAGCCATTCCATGTTCCCCGAATTAACAAAATGTTTTGTGTGCCGGAGCCGAAAGGTTTAAAACTGACAGTTTTTATTCAAAAGGCAAAAAAGGAAAACGAATAGTCAAAGACCGAGAGCCTAAATTAAAACGAAGATATCAACCACAGCAAAGAGATAGGAACATATGGTCTATTTTTGTCTTCAAGTCACGATTCATGGGATCCACAATACATTTTTTGCCTTTTAATTGGTCACCAGAGAAAAACAAGATGTAACGCTGCTCTTTTTCAGAATAGGTGGTTGGCTCTCCATCTTTTATTAGTTAATGATTAAACAGCTCCCCATTTGTGTCGATCTGTTTTCCCACAAATTAAGTCTATTCATTGATTGAAAATCATTTGTAAGGGTTGGAGTTTCTGGGAGTAGTGTGGAGGAAAACAGTCAGCGCTTCACTATACAGTTTTGCCTAGAAATTAATAAAATGATGCAGCTCTGATTCTTGAGATCCATGTGGTATGAGTTTAGCATTTGTTTCTCCTTTCTGTCTCACATGTACCTTGTTATGTTTTATTGTCCATTCATGATCATTTCCAGTTAAATGCTTTTAAGTAAGAAAGGTAGAATCCAGTTTACTGCTCTGCCTTGGGAAGGCATTCATGCTTTGTGTCTCTTCTTCTGTCTGAAAAGGATTCATGTGTATGCCCTTTTCAGCTTCTCAAACAGTTTTTTCCACCCCATATTATTTCATTTCGATTGCTAAAACTCCTTCCTATCTTGCCTCACGAAATATTTGGTATCTTTGATTTAATTTCTCGGCTCAAGCTATCCTTTGTCCCATACAGCCCAGAAAATTTAGTCATTCAATCAATTACCTCTTTTTCATATCTATTTACTAGCCTAAAATTAGCATTCCTTTTGAGTCATCTCAGACCCTATTGCTTATTTTTACTGAGTGTGACCCGGAGAGAGCCCTCTCCTGTCCTCGTAGGGCTAGCTACAAGGCTGAGCGTGGTATGATGTTGTCTTGAATCCTGCCTTCCTTCAGCCTAAGGCAGATTCACGCTCTAACACTTCCTACATAGAGAGGTGAGGCAAGAAACTCCACCAGGGTACTGTCCAGGATCACTGGCAGTAGAGAAATGTTTGTGTTCCTGTAGTGACTCCTCTAGGGTATTTTTGAGGCTTGCTGGTAGTGGAGCAACACTGGAGATGAAAAACTATACTCTAAAAATATAAAGCTCATGAGTTATACTACCCTTTCTAATTCGAAACATTGCGATATCACGGATCTTATGTTTGTGATCAATTGAGAAGGCACCAAGGGGACCATGTTTATTCACAGGGTAAGTTGTGAGAACAAAGTGATATGCACGATGAATCAATACTCCCTAAAGAACTAAGATCGTGTACAAAAGAATTGACCAAGGAAGACAAGTTGGAGTTCTATACGTTTGTTTCCAAGTGTTTTTGTTACAACAACCACCCTCCAAAATTTTACCTACAATTGAATCTTAGAACCTACTATGGATCTTGCAATTGATCATTCTGTACTCACTTCTTGATCGATCGAAGTCACTTGCTCACACATGCTCAGTTTGCAACGAGTTCATGAATTAATTCTTCTACACAAGTTTGAAAAATCATAGCACAATCTGTCAAGACAATGTATGTGTAATGTTCAACCCCAGTTGAAAGTCAGTGTGCACAATTGTTGACAGTCCCTCACTTTTGGCTATGTTTGTAATTCCATTTCGGTGAGTCTTGCAAATTGTCGCTTTTACGCACCTTCACTTTCGCGTGTCATTTTCATGTTTCCAACTGTCACTTTTTCTTGATTTAACTTTAATTACTATCAATTTCATGTTATCTTCATAGTTCCATTTGTCTCTTTCACTATCATTCGTGTATCGCAAGTGTCGTTCCCCCCTTTCTCTTCATATAGTAAATGTCATATTTTCACATGTTAGCTGTCACATATTATTTATAAGATTTTTTTGGTGGCTTCAAGGGGTTATATTTCTGTTAATGATTTGATCTAACCATGTAAACATTTTTCGCACTCATTCCCAAAGTTTTAAGCACTGTCACACAAGAGTCGTCACAGTCGTCCCAAAGTGTATCTTTAGTGTCGCACTTGTTGTAAGTTGTCACAAAGTTGTTGTTGGCTTATTGGGCCTTGACCCAGGTTCAGAAGAGTTATTAGCCAAACAAATCCCGCAGCTACCGTCCCTTTTGGCAACAGCCCGTGGCACGCAGATTGAGGTCTCACCCGAGGTAGCAGGGGAGGGTGCTGGAACTAGGTTTTCGCACCCTTAGGATGTCTTGATGTGTTCTGGAGGGGTCGTGATCCATTCTATGGCCTCGCGCCACTCTATACTACTATCGCGCTTTCGCGTGGATCCATGCAAGTATACTTTCTTATTAAGGAAATTATTACAAATCTGATCTTCTGGTTACAGTCTTTAAGCAAACATTTAACAATAAAACCTAGTGCGTGCAATCATTATTATTTAAAGATATAAACTCTTATAATAGATACATAACCAGAACACAATAGATCTGCGATACTTCAGAAAACAACTTGTCTTTATTAATATCTTCCGTCAATACAACCAAATCCGCCCTGCGCACTCAGCTGCAGGGGTGCATGCACACAGCTCCAGAATCTACCAGGTCTCTGCGCACACAGATGCAGAGCCTCTATCTATCTACCAAAACCCTTGACTCGGACTTACAGACATAGAGAATATTGCCTTCACAAACCCATAATCATCACGATCCAAAACTAAAACTTAACTGCCTTCTAGCCATAGAGCCTTGCTCTATTTATACATTCCCATGGTCCGTGGACCATGGGCAGGCCGACTCACTTCCTATTATTTTAAATTATTCTCAGGTCGACAACCCTTTGACTTGACTCGTTACAATTCACGCTCCATGTACTTTGTAGAGTCTTACCATACTTTTACCCAAAACTGTGGTCTTTGAGCCCCGAAACCATTACGCGAGCCCTTCGCTACCCAATAGGCCCCCAACACAATCAATGTGACTCATCCCGAGTCACTCGACAGGCATAGAAATCTTCGCACAGAGGTCATGTAGCAAATTTTGTGCTTCGCTTACCCTCGCAACAAAATCTTCTGCCATCGACTTTATCCGTTCTACGATAGCCACCGATGCATCATTATCAGATTATGTTGCTTGCCTTGGTTCCAATGTTGCCTACAAGTGTGCTAACTTTCCCTCGATGCTAGCGGAAACCATAAAGGCCTCATCAAGCCAAGGTTGGATGCATTCTTTAAAAACTGCCTCCTTCTGCCGAGCGACGTCCACTTGTGCTTTGAGAACCTGGGCCTCCCTCATTTTGGCCAGTCGTCGGGTTCGGTGGTGATTTCCTTGCCCTTTTCGGCTACTGACAATTTACTAAATCTTGGTGATACCCTGACTAGCCCCATCATCTGCTTGTCTTTCCGTGGTCGCGACATGCGAGGGGACTTTGGAACCTCGAGGGTAGCAGCTGCTTTTGCTGTGTCCTCCTGAGCCGAATGTAACTCTTCCGTGAACCTTGCTTGCGTTCTAGCCATGGTACTCATGGGAAGCCTGCTGATCTGTACTGGCTCAAATCTCAAGTATGCCAGTGTTGTGCAAGGTTTTTTAGATGAACGCATATATTTGAATAGAACCCTTCCCTCCTTTTTCAATTTATTCATATTTTCTGAGCGATAGATCTTTCCGTATCTAGCTCGGGGCTCCTATCTTAATGACTCGCCACCCGCTCCTCTCCGCCATAACTCAAACTTCTTTTCATGAATAGTGATGTCAATGATCACCTCCTCGCCTTTCCATGCGGTAGCGCAGCACTTTCGGTGCAACCGCAATCTTACAGACCGACTGGCCCTGCATGGAACCCTCTTTCCGTGCAGGCCTCCTGCAGACTTGTTTATAGTCCCACGCCTCCTTTCAACTGCTTGGGGCGTTGAGACTGTGCGTTCCACAGGTAGTCAGGTGGTCGCACCCCAGGTGCGACATTTCCCCGTCCCTGCCAGCCCAGGCTGCAGGCACCTTTCACGTTCCTTCGTCTTCATTATCCCATCGAGCGCTGTTGTATATGGTACACTTCTTCATTGGTGTGGTCGCAACCATGATAGCAGGGTCGCTGCTCATTCTAGTACCAAGCTAGACTCGGCCAGGCTTGGTTCCCTTATTTGCATATTCGTGCTACCCGCTTGTGCGACGTCGGCTTTTATTTCACGGATATCTTCCTCCAACATCACGCTTTTCCTCCTCAGTCATGCCCATTCTTCCTCGATTTCGCAAAGCCTACTGGTGCCACACCGCAACCACCGAATTTCTTTGACCAAGACCTCGTGAACTACGGGTTTTGCGGTTTGAGGAGTTATTGCTAGTACCTTCTTACCTCTCCCTTTGCTGCTGAGTTTAGAGGCCCATCGAAACCCTGGTATCCACAGATTCTTATTGGGTGGTCTTATCAGATGGATGTTGGTCCTGCTCCCCCGGTTTTTGTATTGGCTTTGTCACGATCAGCTAGCAGAATGCCTCACTGTGGCGTCTGCAAATTCTTGATTCTTAGCCGGTTCGGCACATGCACCATATACACCTGTATCCTACGTCGTCAACAGATACTCCCTGGCTTTTTCCTCCAACGCGTACCTGCCTTCTACGTCCATGCCACGTTCTCCTAGTCTGTTGGCGTGTCCTCCACTGTAGTTGATTCACCCAGTGGCCCCAGATGCGCATCTGGCTGCTTTTGCTCCAGAATTTCCGTTTCGCAGTGGTTTACCAGTTCCTCCATGTGCATTGTGTCTGTTGGTAACTCCCTTGCTTCTATGGTTACACGGCATAATGATCTAACCATCATATTATAATTTAACATTGTGACCTCATGTAATCGGTTCTACCATCGCTCGATCTCTTCATCAGAGTCTGATGTGCAAGAACTGTCACGTTCCCATGAGATTCTCCTGTCCACTGTCGGGTTCACCCAATCTTGATCCTGTGGTGTGATCTGGTAGATGCAGTCCAATTCATCTTCACTGTCCTCATCGCGCACCGGCTCAGCGTAGTGCGCCCCTTCAGCTGGATCCAGTGGGACCACTACGTGGAGAGACTTTTTCTCGAATATAATTTTTTGTCTTTTCAGGTTGATGACCTCATTCATGTTCGTGGCCCAGTATATCCCTAATAATGCGGGGTAAGGATTACTATCATCAACAATTTCTATTACCTCAAAATCGATATGTGTGCTTGCACCTTTGATCTCCACTATGACTCCTTGCAGTCTCCCCATAGGCATGATCTTTTGTTGGTTCGTCATCCGTAATTGGATAAGAAACCGTTGTAGTGTGGGTCGACCCATGTGCTCCCATGTCTGTTTAGGTAGGACATTTGCATCAGACCCCAAATCCAGAACGACATGATCCATCTCATAATCCCCAATCTGGGCAGTCAACCACAATTCCCGACCGGTGCAAAAAAGCATGCTTGCCTAGTTTCCGGACCATGCGCGGTTTGTCTGGCCCTACACACCTAGTTATCAACTCTTGCATTCCCTTCACTACTTTAGTGTCCCATAGTAGCTTCATGCATGTCTCTAAAAAGGTAATTAGTATGGAAGTATTCATCTCCGGCTTAGTTTGATCCTTGCTACCCAAAGAAGAAGCCTCCACGAAGCTCTTTTTAGCTTCAATAATGTTTCCTTCATGCGTTCCAAATAAAATTCAGGTTGCTTCGTAGGGGCCTTGCGAACCCATGCATCTTCCTGAGGTTGCTTCCCCTTAACTTCTCCTATGGTTGCACCACTTCTGAGCATCATGTTCACGTTAGGATCCTCCTCGCGCGGTTCCGCCTTCATCATCTAGAAGTTCTGAGTGGGAGTAGCCTAAAGAAGCCTTTTTTCCTGCATTTGTGCAATTAGTGTGGGGCAATTTACTGCTTCATGATCAAATTGGTAATAGTAAGGGCAACATGTTCTAGTCAAGTTCGTGCAATCCTATGTGTAGTTCCTAGGTCCTCCACAATTGTAGCAGATTAATTATCCCTGCCCTCGTCCAGGTCCCATTCGTCCTCGCCCCCGTCTATGTCCCTGGAATCTGCCCCGCACTATTGCTACAGTTGGATTCTAACCTCGCCCCTTAGTCTACACCCTATAAGTAGTTGTCCAATCCATCAACAACTCATAGCTTCAGCAATTTCATTCATCATGGCCCATCGATCTACAAAAATTGAAAAATAGCTTTTGACGGGGTTGTATAAGTTTTGGCAATAGATGATAGTTGTCAGTGGTGTGTTTTCGCCCCACTTGGCAAATCGCGCACCAGAGTTCAGCCGCTGTGCTTGGCCCTACTTGTGCCTCTGGTCGCAATGGCATTGGTCCCCCTCCTTCCAGATAGTTTGCGAATATCGGAGAATGATCCTTATCATGGCCCTGACCTTTACATTTATGCAACATACCTCTACACGTGCTTCTGAATGGGGCATCTTATCTTGTTTCAAACTTTGCATTTCTAAGCATAGGTTTTGTAGTTGCGCATGGATTTGCTGAACTCCCAACCTCGAATCCTGTATTGGAGTTTCATGCAACCTCATTGCCGTCTCTAATTCTTCAGCTTGGGTTGAGATCTTTTTCTGTGATAGCTCCGTCCTCAGATGTGGTGTCAAAGACGCCACAAACCATGCACAACGTTGCACATCTGTCAGTGTCATGTTAGCCTCGCGGATTGTATTCTTCAATCTCTGATATAGATCCCATGGGGTTTCACGAGGTAGCATCGCGATTTCCTTGAACCCAATGATCAACTGCATTTCTGATTTAGACCAGTTGAATTCTTTGTTTAATGCATCTTGGATCGCCACTATTCCCACATTCGTGTGATCGCTCAAGTATTTTTATATACCATGTCAATGCACGGTCCTGCAGCGCACTAACTAGAGAAGCCTTTTTGATGTTCTCATATGTTACACCTTGGGCTTCCCATACAACCTTTACCACGAACTAGAACTAATCTATTTCCTCATTTTCTACACCTCTAAGTATCGGAAACTTGATTGCACCTACCATCCCAACCCTCAGTGGTGGCGGCGGTGGGGTAGGTGAAGATGGGTTGGATGCAGGTGAAGTGGGTGGTGGCACGGACGGTGGTGGTATCAGTGGAATGCGTTAATGTATCAGTCGGACTGTGCTTCTCGGAGAGAACCCTGCAAGCTCCTCTTTGCTTTCTCACGAAAGTGAAATTAGAGGACTATTTTCTAATCCTTCGATCCTGTGATATCCTCTTCCACTCCTTGTTACCCAAGACATCAATGGATGCGCATAACTCGTTTTTCACATAATAGCATTTTAATCCAAGTATTCAATGATTTGATGTACTTACCTCGTGGTCCTTAGAGAAATCACCTTTCTACTTCGTTGTACCTCACAGTTGTGTCTATCACGAATTCAGTGATAAACCCTCCTATTATCTGATCCAACCAGTGATCTACTGCCCGTGCGATTTTATCTTTAGATGCCTCTAGCCTGCGCACCAACTCGGGAGTCCACACTATTGGTTGATCAAGTTTGCACCTTCCCATGCTGTCAGCTAACCTCACGATCCACTCGTACAGCTCTGTCGAAAAATATGCAAAGAAGATCTCATGGATTTTTGTGTATATGTAGCGATCCAGCCACCTTTCCTCAGAGATCTGCGGATTTTTGTTTTCTTTTACCACAAACTTGTGAAGCTTCTAATCCAACAAAATCTTCAAGCTCTTTCTTTGTAGGGTTCCAGCGTTCGGACATTAGACATCCCTTAGGCAGATCCTGGTCCCAACAACGGAACCATTTGTTGGCTTATTGGGCCCTGACCCAAGTTTGAAAGAGTTATTAACCAAACAAATCCCGCAGCTACCGGCCCTTTCGGCAACAACCCACGGAGTGCGAACTGAGGTCTCACCCAAGGTAGTAGGGGAGGGTGCTGGAACCAGGTTTCCGCACCCTTGGGATGTCTTGATGTGGTATGGAGGGGTCGTGATCCATTCTGTGGCCTCGCGCCACTCTGTATTACTATCGGGCTTTCACATGGATCCACGCAAGTATACTTTCCTATTAAGGAAATTATTACAGATCTGATCTTCTGGTTACAATCTTTAAGCAAACATTTAACAATAAAATCCAATCTACACAATCATAATTCTTTAAAGATATAAACTCTTATAACATATGCATAAAACATAACACAATAGATCCGCGATATTTCAGAAAACAACTTATCTTTATTAATATCTTCCGTCAATACAACCAGATCTGCCCTGCGCACTCAGCTGCAGGGGTCCACGCACATAATTGCAGACTCTTCCAGGCCTCTGCGCACATAGCTATAGAGCCTCTATCTATCTACCAACACCCTTGACTCGGACTTACAAACGCAGAGACTATTGCCTTCACAAACCCATAATCATTACGATCCAAAACTAAAACTTAACTGCCTTCTAGCCATAGAGCCTTGCTCTATTTATACATTCCCATGGTCCGTGGACCATGGGCAAGCCAACTCACTTACTCTTATTTTACATTATTCTCGGGCAGACAACCCTTTGACTTGAATCGTTACAATTCGCGCTCCACGCACCTTGCGGAGTCTTTACCAGACTTTTACCCAAAACTGTGGGCTTTGAGCCCCAAAATCGTTACGCGGGCCCTCAACTACCCAACAATTGTCACACTGGGTGGGAGTATTATGTTCAAATGTCCTGAATGGTCTATGTTATTATGTCGTTAAGTGTTCTAAGTATGTGATCACATTCAAGTCATATCACTATTCACATCAGTTTCATTAGTCCCACACTTAGCCAAAGTCTAGAAATTTCCTAGCAACTTAGCCTCATCCAACCCTCCTCAACTACACATTGCGTAGTTCCAGCCCTCAAGCTACAACCCTTCCACTTGGAATTATGCAATGCATAGTTCCTGCATCCCAAGACTATGCATTGCACAGTTCCAGTGCTCAAGCTAGGACCTTGGCCTCCAAAATTGTGCAATTCAACCCTCCACCCTAGCCCCAACTACACATTGCATAGTCTCTTAGCTCAAGCTCAGCCCCTGAGCTCCTAAGTTGCACAATTTCATAATCACCAGGTTTGCTCTGCCTCTCATAATTGCGCAGTTGGTAGAAACATTGAAAAACCCCTCAGCCCAGCTCACTGAGTCCCAAAAATGTGAAATCTGCCTATCGAGTCCTGTCGAAATTATGCATTGTGTAGTCTCAAGGCTCAAGCTTCACCCTTGACTGCCTGAGTTTCACAATTGCGCAGTCACTGAGCCTCTCCCTCAACCTTTAACTCGGTTTAAACTTCGTTAGTGGATCAAAATGCACCATCTTAGAATAGGGGTTTATCAAATTGATGGTGTCTTGTCATGAGTAGATTGCAGATATAGGTACTCTATCATGTTATTGAAAGAAGATGAAGAAGGAGATGGAGAAGGAGGGCATGTTAGAAGACACGTAAGGAGTTGAGGAGATAAGATGACCATTAGGAAATAAAATGAAGGAACACTAGACTATAACAGAAGATGGAAGATCAAGACCACATTGAAGACTCCTTATCTTCAAGTGATAATGAGGAATAAGAAGAAGAACATGCACCATCTTTTTAAGAAGACACAATGTAAGCAACAACAAAGAATGGCTTGACATTACCATGTCATCATGCAATCCATCTCATCAGTGTCATGTCATGAGTCATCATATCCCACATCATTTTGTGGAATATGTAATTCAATACTGGAGAAATATAATGTAAAGTGGAAGTCCAAGAGTCATCTATGTAATATGAAAAGTCATGTAGGAAGTCAAAACGTCATGAGAATTGAAATAGTCATGAGGGTAGTCCAAGAGTCACAGGGAGGTGAAGGGTCACCCCATTTGTTATATATACACCCTTATTATACAAGCAAGGGAATTTTAACCTTGGCTTCTCCCATAATGCATAAAAGAGAGAAAGTTAGTAATTTTGGGGAGCAATTCCTAGCTCCAACGCATGTACCTTGGGACTAGTGATGCTCATTGTATTCATGTATATTGGGACTTTTACTTAATACTTGAAGCCTGAACACCAACACACCTTCATGCATGGGTTGTGAATATTTGTAAGAATGCTTTGTGAATATTTATGATTCATGTTTGCTTTCACTTGTACTAAACTAGTTGAACTATTTCGGTTATTTTAGTGCATTTCTAATTGAAGATGTGTTGTAATGGTTGTAACAATCGACATATCTATGTGGAATATTTTGCTTGATGTTAGGCAGTTATCTTTTCACTTGTGTACACCTCTACTAGGGTGGTACTATTACCTCTCTCTTGGAAGCTCACCTTTCCTCCCTCCGCAGTAGAAGAACCTCGATACACCCGAAACCAAAAATTCACCAGGCATACTTACTTTCTTTTTGCAAAGGCACATATACGCTTCTCTCTCTTTCCAATAGTTAGAGACAAGGAAAATTTATAAGAAAATATGGCAACTGGGATGATACTTCGGATGGGGCTCTTGTTCCAAACGGTGTGAGGTATGATTGGGACTTCACATCGGGGAGACCCCCTTGGTTGACGAATTTCCAGCATCGTCAACAATAACATATGTACGTTACTTTTCCACCTAATAATAGAGTTCTTTTTACATACTTCACAAAGTTGAATCACCGAGATTAGATTTCTCCATTAACACTTGCAAATTAGCATATACCAACTCCATGCCAGCTCATGGTATCACCTCCAAACCATCCAAGGATTAAGGGTTGACATCAATTCAAACCAAACAATGTTTTTTCCAACAATTATACAGGGTTAAAACCTACATTTGGTATCAGATCAGTTTTTGCTTCAAGGGGACGCCTTTTAGGCTAAGGGGTTTGGATCAGGCTTGTGGTAGATCTTGTTACATCGGGAGATCTGCGGAAGTGATTATTGTGGTGAAATGGAAATAGAGATAGAGAAATTTAATGCTTTGAATTTCGAACTATGGAAGCTTAAAGGAATACTTTTTGGTGGACAAATATTAGTGGACTGTGGTGGATACATGTACTACACCAATAGGTATGTCAATAAAATATCGAACCAAGTTGAATCAAAAGGCCAAGAACACCATATGATTATGTCTCTCAAATTCAATTTTAATGAATGTTTCAAGGGAAGTTACAAGAAAGGCTTTGTGGGACAAGTTAAGGGATTTTTATCAGTCCAATTCACTAGTGAACTAATCTTTCTTGCAGAAGAAGCTGTATAACCTAAGGATGAAAGATGGAGACTTAGTGACGGAGCATCTGAATGCTTTCAATATTGTGATAAGTCAACTACAATTTGTTGATATTAAGATTTGATATGAATATAAGCACAATAATTTGTTAATTTCTCTTCCAAAATTGTGGGATAATCTGGGTGTTTCCATAGGTAGTAATGCAACTACTTTAAAGTTCGATGAAATTGGCCCATCTTTGTTATCACAAGAAATGAGACAGAAAAATATCGAAATTCAGAACAAATATACCTTATCTATAAGAGGACGCTCCCAGAATAGAAATAAAAATAAGTCCTCGAGTGGGAGATCTAAATCTATAGAAACATCTAAATCTCCTGGAAAGTTCGTAACAATATGTTGGAGATGTGGAAAAGAAAGAAATTATAAGAAAGATAGTAGATCTAAATTTCCTAACAAAGGGAAGGGATTTGAAGATGCTACTTCTGTAGAAGGAAAAACCCTTAATGATGGAGGGGATGTGTACTTGGATTCTTCAAATACACACATATAAAATGAGGCATGGCTAGTTGACTTAGGCACATCCTTTCATATAACTCCTCATATGGAGTGGTTTTGTGATTATCAAATATTCAACGATGGTGATGTTTTCTTAGGAGATTCCTTGATAGCCATAATCATAGGATGAGGAAAAGTCTGAAGAAAACTTATCAAAGATATTAACTTATTTACAGAGAGAAAAATTAATAAACGCAACAACAATAATAAAATATACACATAATGCAGACAAATTTCTCCTCGAAAAACCCCAACTCCGGGGAAAAACCCAACTCACTGAAATTTTATTCTCCTTGGCCACAAAGGAGAATGAAATTTCATTGAGTTGGGTTTTTCTCAGGAGTTGGGGTTTTCCCAAGAGAAATTTTTGTGCATTATGTGTATATTTTATTATTGTTGTTGCGTTTATTATTTTTTCTCTCGGTAAATAAGTTAATATCTCTGGTAAGTTTTCTTCATTTGCTATGAGAGCCATTTCGGCTTTAGAGGGATGCTTTTGTTGCCAAGGGTTTATATGTTCTGGTAATTGGAGAGATCGATGCATAATTTGATTCAGATCAATACATAATTTGATCCATGATCATATTTGGGCTCAGTTGTACATGGTTTGAGCCGAAGGCATCGAAGGGATTCAATGTGAATATAGTACAAAAGAGAAAGGCCCCACAAGATCGAAGCTTGCATCCCCCCCTTAAACTTGACTTGTGGTTCCTTGACAAAATCCAGCCAACCTCTCTCAACCCTTATCACTCTGGCCACTACCCCCCTCAAAGTTTTTTACCAGAGGTATTTGTTAACCTGATATCCCCATTATCACTTAGGTCTAATACAGACTTTACCAGTGATTTACCTAGGGGTACGCATGCCTTACTAGGTCTTACAACAGTACACCCATTCACATGAAATAACATTTGACTCCATTATAATAATATTTTTTTTTTGTTGTCCAGACATATACTCTCTCACTTTTACACAACCTCTCTCGCTTTTGCAATCTTTGAACCTTATGCTTTCCAGTAGAACCCTAGCCACCTTCTCGCTCTAATTATCATCACAAGTGAAGCTAAGTAATCATGCCGCCATTTGGCCCTCAACAAAGCATAGCGAAAGAAAAAAAAAAAAAAAAATCTCTTTTTCCTTCCTCTCACTTTCATACACTAAGTAGCTAATGCTCTGATACCAAATGAAGAAACAATTACTGGAAATATTAATTAATTATTGAGATTTACAGAGAGAAACAACCAGCAACAAAACACATAAATAATATAAACAATATTTAACCAAGAAAAACCCCAACTCCAGGGAAAACCCATCCTAATGAAATTCCATTAGCCTTGGCCAAAATCCTGCCCAACTTAGTCATGTGAGCCTTCACCACTCACCTCCCTAGCCTGCATTACAATGAAGTTTTCCCAGCCTTTTATAGGCTTCATTACATTAAATACCATGGGCAGAAAACCATGGGTACACAATACCACGTGCCCCAAAAACTAACCTTGTTTAACCTGGTCAACCTTGACTCTAATTTCGAGTCAATTTACCTAACAAAGTCAAGTTGAAGCTCACGGGTGGAAGGATGAGAACACTTGTTGGGGTTTTTCACATCCTAAGTTTAGCTAGAAATTTGCTTTCTATAATCAATATGAAAGATGTAGGTGTAAGAATAATGTTCTAAAAGGATACTTGTAGGTTGGTTTGCGGAGCAATGTTATTACTAAAGAGAGCTTGGGTTGGAACTTTGTATAAGTTGTTGGGAAGCACTATTAGTGATGGGTGCAATAATTTCATTCTTCCTGACATTAGATCAAAAGGAAAAACTCTTGTAGCTTCTAGAGAAAAGACTATGATGTGGCATCATGGAGTGGGGCATATTGGAGAGAAGGGCCTTCAATTACTACACAATAATGGCATGGTATAGATTATGTCTAATTTCTTTTTGGATTTTGATTCTTGTGAGCATTATTTATATGGAAAGTAGAATAGGGTAAGATTGTCATCTAGTTCTATGAGGTCAGAGGTAATATTACAGTTGGTGTACAATGATGTGTTTGGACCTGTGTCAGTTCCATGTCTGGGTAAATATGTGTCCTATGTCTCATTTATAGATGACTTCTGGAGTAACACATGGGGTTATTTCCTATAAAAAAATCTAATGTCTTTAACAAGTTCAAGGAGTTTAAGGTTATTGTATAAAATCAAAAAGAGAAGAAAATTAAGGTGTTGAGGATAGATAATGGTGGAAAATTTCGTGGGAATGAATTTGAAGCATTTTGTAAGAATATTGGTATAGCAAGGGAGAATACTAATCCATAGACATTGTAATATGATGGAGTTTCCAAAAGGATGAAAAGGGCACTCATGGAGAAAGCAACTAGCATGCTCAATGATGTTGAGTTAGGACAAGAATTTTCAGCGAAGGTGGTGGGCACTAGATGTTATCTGGTAAATAGATCACCAATCAACATTAGATGACAAGACTCCACATGAGGTATGGACTCAGTAAAAAGCTTATATTAAACATATTCCCATATTTGGATCTAATGCTTATGTACATGTTCTAAAGGAGAATAGGAGTAAGCTAGATAAGAATGTTGAAAAGTGTATATTTATTGGATATAAAGATGGACTAAAAGGTTATAAGCTTTGGAACCCATAAACTAAGAAGGTTGTGTATATTTGAGATGTGGCATTTAGAGAAGCAAAAGATGTTATCAAACATGAAGTTCTACCAATGGAGAAATGTTATAGACATATTTGGGCACTGCAACCCCAATCACATATGTCCATAAACCAAGGGCTTCTAAGTCCCTAAAAGTGTTGTTTCATACCCTAAAGGAGCAAGGTCAACTGATTACATCATCTCCCAGAAATTCTCCATGAAAAACTACTCAGAACTGGTCAAAATTGGATCATCTCACTTGCTCCATGGTCAGGTTGCGATGCATCGCGCACCTACTACACACGGGAGGTGCGATGCATACTGAAAAGTCCTTCTATAGGGTGCGATGAGCGAGAATAGACAAATGGTAGAGACGGTTTGCTAAGTGGATGATCAAGGAATCTTCTAGAAACTTCTCATATGACACTTGCCTCTTCGAATTCGCCCAGGGATGAGTAAGAGATCAATGAAATCTCTAAGTGGAACCAAGAACTATCAGTGGAATGATACTAATCAAAAACCCAGAGTTGACTCACACCTCTGTAAATATATATATATATATATATAGATAGATCCCTCATCTCAGAGATCTAGAGTTAAGGGCTGGAATTTTGCATCTTGTAAGGAAGTTCTATTGGTTTCCTGGTGGAACATCATAGTGTTGGGTGATCTAAGATTTTCATGAGGTGAAGAAGGGCTTTCATGCTGGGAGGATGACGCTGGGTCAGAATCTATGTACTTTGAAGGTATTATGCTGCTTTTACTTTGCAAGTACTCTTTGAAGCAGAGTAATCAAGGAAGGAGCAGCAAAGATCCGTCAGAGGGGAGAAGGAACAAGCGAGGAACCAAACGAGAGATTGAGGTTGGTATTCTTTGCTCCTCTCCTATCTACTTCTCATAAAGGAAAATGAAAGTAACTTTAGCTTGTTTGTTTCTAAGATAGCTACCCGTCTTAGTGGGACTAGCAGCTCTGCATGGACACTAGATTTCCTGATAACAAAATGGCGACTCAACTGAGGAGCGAATAGCTTGTTTGCTTGTCTATATTTGTTTGCTTTATAAACTGCAGACGGAGCCTAAAGTCAAGCCAGCTAGCCTTCAAACTGCATTTGCTATGCAAGTGCAAAGTATATCAATGCTACTTTAGTCTATCTCCGGGTTTTGTTTATAAACTGAACAATTGATTTGCAAACATCCTAATTGCCCTGGTGGTGGCTCAAGTAGCCTCATTAGATCAACCCCTGTGATTTGCATTTATTGACTATCATTAGCTCGGCCTAAATCCCTGAACTAAGCTCCAAAATGTGTCCAAGAACCAAGTTGAAGTCTCATCCCTGGACCATTGCACCTTCTCCTCTTGGGAATCTGGATGCATCACACCTCCCGTGTGCAGTAGGTGAGATGCATCGCTCTTTCCCTGTGTTATAGGTGCGATGATCAAATAAGACTGTTTCTGCCTCCAGATTTTGGTTTTTTGTTCACTCTCTTTAGTTTTATTCAGGAGTTTTGTTGTCTGTGATCAGTATACCACTGTGGAAACTCCCTTCCTTTGCATGATTCAGCCTCCATTGTACAAAGAACTGTAAATTTTTTTATGTATTGTTCACCATTTACGATTCTCCTTTACAAAGAGTTAGGGTAATCAAACTGTCGTCTTTTGATTTGGAAGTGTCGCAAGTGTCGTTTTCGGTCAAAGAAAAGAATCCTACTGTTCTTGATGGTCGATTACACTGTTACTCTTGTATTTGATTTGAATTAATAGTTTTTCAAGTGTCGAAAGCAATTTTCAATTCAAAATCACAAAGTGTCGTCATTATCTTCCTTTCGTCTTTTGAAGAGAAAATCATTAGTACTGTCGCTTGAAATGATTCAGATTTGTACTTAGAATTCTTTTTGTCATTCACACATTAAGAAAGTGAAAAAAAAAATACATGCATGTGCATTTGCATTTAGGCTGCTTGTTGATTTTGATTTAGGACAGTGCATCTAAGTGTGTGCTCTTTGCTCTATGTTGAAAGAATCCCGCTTCTCTTTCCTTAGTAGCTAGGATTTTCATTTGCAAAAAGAAGATTAAACGATTTTTTATCATCTTAGATTGCATTTTAGGAGTTGTATATCTACATCACCCGGTGAACCTGAAAGGAAAACTTCTTAAGAAAGATCAACTGTAAAATAAATTCAATGAATATAAAAACGCTTTGGAACCTAACGCACAACATTTAGAAGTCTAGGCTAGAGACGTATTCTGGTGTCATAAAGCCTGGTAACTATCGCTTTCATTGTAGGTTGGGTGATTCCTCCTCTTTGAGATGACAAGTGCCAGTACGGACTTATGCTCCCACATACCGTCGAGTATATATTCGGAGACCATAATAGGCTATATCCTTTATCCTTAGGAAGCCGTGTCTGCCACCCTATCGATCGCAATGCACTAAACACAACATTTAGGAAGATTAACTATCGTACCATAAAAAGTATTATGCAATTTTGCGATTGGTTTGCTAATCCCTCTGTCTAGATTTCCAGATTAGTCTCTTTCATTCCTTTTCAGACTCCTTAAAGGAAAAGATCCATCTGAGCACTTGTCACTTCAGGCTCATTAAAAATCGAAGGCGACTAGAGTCATCTTCTGCTTTTTCTCAACTCTTAAAAATTGAAAAAGCAAGTTGTGTCAAAGCATATAAAATTCATTTAACTCGAAATCATTTTTCCCCTTTATTTTGAGTTGATCGAGTAATCCACAATCGTGGAAGAAAGTCAATTGAAACCCTGTCATTCGCAGAGATTAACGAGTCAATCGTCTTTGACTCTGGAAATGAAACTATTCCGGACAAAGCGAACTCGTTTAACCAGATCAAAATCCCCTGGTTTTCTTGGAACTTGTGTTCCAACATCCTCAGGGATTCCGGTTACTCCAACCATCTCTGGTACCCCTACCTTTACAGAATAAGTTCCGCGGCCACAAGAGGACATTAGAATTGATCCTAGTGTAATGGTAAACTCTTCTATTCCTAAACCAGCTACGTCTACAGCTAATTCGGAAGGCATTACCCCTCCAACAACTGTCGTTGCAGAGTCTATACCTTCTTCAGCACCAGAAATATTTTACGGACCTAACGGTCTACCTCTCCCACCTGGATTGATTGCTATGGAAAATATTGTGGAGGACCCTCCATCTAGTACTCCATTGCATTTTGGAGATGGGATCACCCTATATCCTTCTTCATCAGAAGTTAGTCTCCCTTCATCGCAAGTTCCTGTAGAATCGCTAGGAAATATTTTGGATAGACTAGATATGTCTGAACAACCGTCGACATCTAGGACTGTGTCATCTGACACAGTAGCAACAGAACCTCCTACTGCTACTCCAACAATGTTAGTTGGTGTACCATCTGTCCCAACTAGCCCTCAACCGCTAGATGGAGTCCATCCAGGGACTGTTTCGATAGTATGGTCTGTTCCTGTTTATTCATCCAGAATAATATCCAGAATCTCTTATGTTGAGTCTCAGCAAATTTATCCTTCGCAACAGTATCAATTTGGGCAGTCTGCTCCCCAAGGGCCAATCATCCCTTTGAGTGTTGGATTGTCGCCATATGGGCGGCAGTATGCCCTTTCATTGTTTCCTCCGGGAAAATAACCATATGGGAGTTCGCAACAGAATTCGGGTCATGCTGGAATTACATCCAGCGGTTGGGTGCCAATACTGCCTCAACAACCAAGAGTTGTATACTCGATGCAACAAAGTCAACCTGTGTCTATCCCCACTACACCGGCTATTGTCATGGTGTCACAAGTACAAGCGTTGCTTGTTGTATGTCAACCTCAGGTTTCTTAGGTCGTAATACTACAGCCTCTTGATGCAACGACGCAACCATAATCACCGATTAGTGGCTCCTTAAATGGAGTGACCCAGGCTCAAGCAGGTACTATTACCCCTCATATTGGTCAAACAGCCAATATTGGGCAACAACAAATGGCTTCACAACCATGGTTGGTACAATATCAACAATCACAATTCCAACAAGCTTACCAAGGATCTAAACAACAAGTCTGTGAGTAATGGGCATCCGTATATTCAAAACAGTCAACAACAATCATATCAAAATGGTTATGCCCATCATCCTTACCAAACTTATCAGCATCATATGCATTATGCTGGTATGCAAAGACCCATTGCTCAGGAAATACCATCTTATCCCGGGTATGCTTCGTCGAACCTGAATCAATAGTTGCCCTTCATGGTGACTTTAGAGTTACCGGATCTAAATCGGCTAACAAACGATCCAATTGCTTATGCCCCTTGGTGGCCGGCGATTCCTCATAAACTTCTGTCAGATATTCCTTAATTTAACGGAAATCCGAGTGAAGACCCGTCGAATCATGTGATGACCTTTCATCTGTGGTGTTCATCCAACACTCTCAATGATGACTTGATTAGGCTTCACCTTTTTCAGCGAATGTTAATTGGCCCGGTAGAAAAATGGTACATTGAATTGCCTAGAGCTTCATTCGATAACTTCAGCACCCTTGCCACAACATTTTTAACCCATTTTCAGTTACTAATAAGGTACGAAATAGGAACAGAGCTTCTTACCAATTTCAAACAGACGACGGCCACTCACATATCTGATCATATTCATGAGTGGCGACGTCGTCGTAGAATGGTAAAAACATATGTTCCTGATCAGTTTCTAGCTGAATGGTTTATTAAGTCATTGTTACCTTCTATTAAAGAAGATGTGGTAAAGGGAGGAGTCGTCACTGAAGAGCAAGTCATTGCTCGTGCGCAATATCTAGACTTTATCTATACTCAGTCTGGCACGCTCTACGATAAAATCCCTGATGCTCCTAGACCAGAATTCTCTGTTCCTCCTCCTCCTAAATCAAACAAAGACTCTCATGCCAGCGATGGTGTGATAGGTACGACTAGCATGAAAACCGTAAAAGTTGCATCAAAGAAAGCTCGTATGGTTTCTAGTCAAAATGCAAATGAGGAACTTCTCGCCTCGAAGGTAAATGCCGTGTCGACTGACAAAGGCAAAGAACTGAAGCAACCAGGATGCAAGAAGAAAAAGAAAGGGAAAAAGAAGAAGCAGGATAAGTTATCTCCTGAAAAACCTTCTGCAAACCCTTCTGGGCAAAGGAAACCCCCTGCGGGGTGTCAGATATGCGATGAGGATCATAAGATGAGAGATTGTCCACATAAAGCTGAAATTAAGAAATTCTTTAAGAGTTCAAAAACCTCAGCGATATTGACTGATCCGTTTCCAAACCTAGGAACCAATCTAGTTGCTAGTGATAATGCTTCCCCATCCCAAGTGCTTATGTTTTCCGTTTCAAAACAGCAAAATGATGCTTTGATATCGACAAGGAATAAAGATTACAAGAATCCACAGTTGTTGAACAACAAGGCTACTGATCAACCTAGTAGTTCAACAACAACTTCAATCGAATTATAATATAGTAGAGGACCTGGCCCAATCACCGTCCGCTATGTCGACACTTGAGGTACTGCAAAATTGCCCCTCCCAGAAGCAGGCTCTATTATCAGCAATAGGT
>APFE031632485.1:1427-37619 GCA_000404065.3 Pinus taeda | reverse complement strand
CTGGTCAGTAATGACTGGGGAAAATTGGGAAGAAAACTTGAAGAAACTTTATTGGTAGCAAGTCGCTCTTGAACATGACACTTTCACTCCATCATCGTGATTGAGTCGGGTTGGGTTATTCCGTTCACCGGTCATATTACCATTGGTCCATCGTACCATCCATCTTTGGGGTTAACGCTACCAATCCATTTTAGTGTCACTGATATGTTCAAGAGAATTCGATCATAGAATTCACCAACCCAGCTTTTGTCTCCCCCGCTACAATACCTTCACGCTTCATTCTTTCATGACCACCACCCTGAACCCTGTATCATCAGATCGTTTTCACCTCCACAAAATCATTTGCTCTGTTCTGTGTCGTAGATGTGGGATTCATTAAGGCCCTCCTATGATGGGTCCCTTCTTGTCGACGATAGCTCATTATCCAAGAAGTCGACCTAGGAACAACCCTTTCTGTACTTTGAAGCTTGCATGCCTCAATGGCAAGTTTCTCACTTCCGGCGACAGGTTTACATCAATGGCCTTCAACCGAAAGTTTTGCGTGGTGTTCGACGCCAAGTCCCATTTTCACACCACGCGAATTGTACTGTAGAACCTTGAGGGTCATCATCATTATCGGTGATTCCTCTCACGCCTGTTAATAGCTTACATCATTGGCTGGTAATCAGGTGATGTCTTTCCATGTTCGACTCCAAAACATCTTTTCACATGGATTGACTTGTACTTCGGGAGAATATTGAACGAGTTTGAAGACCTCGGATCTAGTTTCATCCATTCGGGCTGCAATATATTCAGGAAAATAAATACATCAAATGCACATCATTGTTGCACAGATGATCATCCAGATCAAAGGATGATGGCTCTATCAGAATCATCAGTCTGCAACACAGACGGTTGTCTGTCCTATGTACATGAAAATGAATTTATAAAGCTGAGCATGTGAATGCCCGCCTCAGCTAGATCATGAAAATATTATGAAGATAATGTATTGTATTGTATCTTATTACAGGTCGCCTTCTAGTTCAAAAAACCTCGGATCCTCATGATAAAGCATTTCACCCGACATCAAAAGATTTACGACCTCATGCTTTAGGGGGCAACTGTTATAAACATATTTGGGCACTGCAACCCCAATCACATATGTCCATAAACCAAGGGCTTCTAAGTCCCTAAAAGTGTTGTTTCATACCCTAAAGGAGCAAGGTCAGCGGATTACATCATCTCCTAGAAATTCTCCATGAAAAACTACTCAGAACTGGTCAAAACTGGATCATCTCACTTGCTCCATGGTCAGGGTGCGATGTATCACACCTACTACACACGGGAGGTGCGATGCATACTGAAAAGTCCTTCTATAGGGTGCAATGAGCGAGAATAGACAAATGGCAGAGACAGTTTGCTAAGTGGATGATCAAGGAATCTTCTAGAAACTTCTCATATGACACTTGCCTCTTAGAATTCGCCCAGGGATGAGTAAGAGATCAATGAAATCTCCCAGTGGAACCAAGAACTATCAGTGGAATGACACTAATAAAAAACCCAGAGCTGACTCACACCTATGCAAATATATATATATGGATCCCTCATCTCAGAGATCCAAAGGTTAAGGGTTGGAATTTTGCATCTTGTAAGGAAGTGTTGTTGGTTTCCTGGTGGAACATAATTTGGGTGATCTAAGATTTTCATGAGGTGAAGAAGGGATTTCATGCTGGGCGGATGACACTGGGTCAGATCAAAGGGTTGTAATCCTCTCTTCTAATCTTTATATCAATAAAGCTATTCAAGTTTCCCTCCACATTCTTCTATGTTTGATGATATATGCATTTGTGTGGTCAATATATATCTGGTCCTATATTGTTTATGATTGTAGATCTCTGTACTTTGAAGGTATTATGTTGCTTTGACTTTATAGATACTCTTTGATGCGGAGCAATCAAGGAAGGAGCAGCAAAGATCCGCTTGAGGGGAGAAGGAACAAGCAAGGAACCAAACGAGATATTGAGGTTGGTATTCTTTGCTCCTCTCCTATCTACTTCTCATAAAGGAAAATGAAAGTAACTTTAGTTTGTTTGTTTCTAAGATAGTTACCTGTCTTAGTGGGACTAGTAGCTCTGCATGGACACTAGATTTCCCGATAACAAGAAAGAAACAAAAAATATAGATTTTGAACTGAAGGATGATTAATTAGTCTTTACAGAAGAACAATAATCATAAGATGAATAACCACATAATCTGGTATTGAGGAGATTGGTTCGAAAAGAAGGCGTGTAGGAAGGTATAGTCCACTGTATTTCCACTCAAATTCTGCTTTGTTTTATAATTCATGATGATCCATGAACTAACAGGGAGTAATAGATTCAGAGGGTGGAAAGTTATGGGAAAAGGCCATGGTTGAAGAAATGACAACCTTGGACAAGAATGAGGCTTGGGATCTAGTGGAGTTGTCGGTTGGAAGAAATCCCATTAGTAGAAAGTAAGTGTTTAAAAATAAGTTGAATGCATAAGGGATAGTGGGGAAATACAAAGTTCAATTACTAGCAAAGGGTTATTCGGAGGTAGAGTGAATTAACTTTGGTGATATATTTTCTCCTATTGTCAAATTAACTTCTATTAGATTTCTTTTCTTTATTGATAATATTTTTTATTCTAAAGTAGAACAGATGTACGTGAAGACAACATTCATATATGGGGATTTGAAAGAATAAATCTACATGAAGCAACAAGAAGGATTTACTGTGAAAGGAACAAAAGAGCTAGTATGCGGGTTGAACAAATCCATGTCTGAATTAAAGCAATCACCAAGGATGTGGTATCACAAATTTGATACTTATATATGATACTTGGCTTCACAAGGAGAAATTCAAAATAGTGGATATATTTCAAATTATTTGGTGATCGTGTTATTTATTTGGTCTTGTATGTGGATGATATGTTGTTGATTCGAAATGGAAGGACCTCTAAATTTGTCATGAAGGATCTTGGTGGTGCAAATTTTATCTTGGGCATGCAAATTAAAAGAGATTGAGAAAATATGAAACTTTGGTTAATTCAGAAGAGGTATGTTGAGACAAGTTTCCAAAGATTTAATATGTAGGAATTTAAAATGGCAAAGGTGCTTATTCCTATATATGTAAAGTTATATATAGATCAATGTCCTAAGACACATGAAGAGGAAGAGGAAATATTATATATGCCAATGAGGTTGGAGGCTTGATGCATGCAATGGTTTATACTAGACTGGCATTACACGTGTAGTGGGTGTATTGGGCATACATACGTCAAAACAGGGGAGGGCGCATTTGACAACAGTGAAGAGAGTTTAAGTATTTGTGTGGCACCATTTTTTATGGATTGTCCTACCAAGGAACGCCAGGGTTGGATAGAGTGTTGGAAATACATGTCATTGTTGTTCCAGACTAGGTTGGAGATCTGGATCCAAAAATATCGACAAGTGGGTATGTGTTTTACCTATTTGGAGGAGAAATCAGTTGGATGAGCAAAACAAAATCTGTAGTGGCACTCTCAACTATAGAAGTTGAATACATGACAAGCACTCATGCAAACAAGGAACAAGTATGGTCACATAGATTGTATTCAAGCTTGGTGAAGAACCTAACTTATCATTTAAGGGTAAAGCATATCAAAGTTTAGTATCACTTTGTGAGAGAAATGATTGAAGACGAGAAGGTGTTGTTGGAAAAAGTGGAGACTTGAATGTTGTAGATTCATTAACAAAATTTGTAAGCAATAAGATTCTGTGTTGGCGTAGAGAAACAGTGGACATTATTTCCCCAAATTATTCATCACGCACTCTTGTGACCCTCCATGTGCAAATAAAACAACAAGTGTGAGAATGTTGGATATGTGTTATATTCTTTGTACGACTAATCACATGTGTTGTACATTGTCTCGGGTACAACACCACCAAATATTTTTTGGATAATTTTTTTTGCGTTTATTTTTGGTGGTTTTCGGCACACAATATTTGTTAAAAGCAGTTTTGTAGCACATCACGATTTTTCCCCATTGTTTTGTAGTTTCGTTTAAGCAAGTGTGGTTGTATTCTAATCCAAGGTAAATAGGTTGGGGATTCATTGTTGCCACGAGATATATATTGTATTGTAATAATGTATAAAAATTATATATTAAAAAATCTTGTTGATTTTTCTTGGTTTTGGTTTTTAGGTACAATCTTTCCATTGATATATGTGTTTTCCATTCCACTTTTCTATTTTAATTAAGAATTTGTTTGTAATAGTTAATTTTACAAATTATAACTCACAGAGGAATAAGTTTTTATATATTTTAGTGCCACAAAATATGATATATAAAATTTTTATTTTATATTTGATAATCCACTCTATAAGTGAATTGAAATAGAACTTATGGTTGTGATTTTATTGAGTAATTGTGGTTTTTGAGATGTTTGTAATGATTTATATTTTTTTGAATACTTTTTAATTAAATCATGAAAAGTTCGAAGATCTCATGATTGTGAGTTTATTCAGTAGATGTGATTTTGGAAATATATAGGTTTAGTTATGTTTTTTAATATATATTTTATTAGATACTCATTTTTTTTTATTATTATTAAACATTATATTGATAGGTTTTGGAATGTTTATTTAAATTATTAGAATTATTTATATTATATTTTTGTTTTGACAAGAAATTTAATGTTTATCTTTTTAATAGAGAGTAAATATTTATTTGTGAAATTTATAAATTTGAGTGACAAATTGTGTGCTTATAAAGTTATAAAAAGGAGAAGGTAAACATATTTTAATTATATATTTTAATATTATTTTTTATTTAAATTTAAAAATATATATATTATTAATATTATTTAGAATTATTTATTTCAAAATTATATTTTTATTATTTAAAAGTAGTTTTAAAATTAATATCAAAATAATAAATTAAATTTATTATTTCTTATTTGAAAATAGAGTTAATTTTTGCAGTGGTTTCTTTTAGTTATTATTATTATTCGTTGAGTGATAAAAATATATGTATCTCCATCCTTTTTAAAACTGTCAAAAAATGTATTGTTTCCATATATATTTGAAATCTGCTTTTTTATACAAGCTGTAAACAGCTTCTTTTTTTCTTTTTTTGTTTTTTTTTTTTTTTTTTTTTTTTTTTTTTTTTTTTTTTTTAAAAACCATATTTTTTTATATTAAGATAATATAAGAGTTACATATAGAGGTCTATATAATAGAACCAATGTGCCACAAGTTCCTGAAGGATCCAAAGATGTGAAGGGTACATTCAAAAACCAGATCATTGTGAGCTGAGGGTACATCTCTATATTTGGCAAAATGATTGCAAAACATTTACATCATGAAGTGAAAACCATGAAACTCCACAAAATGCTGAGCATTTTTACACATGGTAAGAAAGCAAATAAGATAAATGAGGCAGGAAAGGAATGCCTGATCAACCGAGAAAATCAAGGTAAGCCTTGATGCCAAGCAGAAGAGAAGACATTGGCTGCCTGGAGCATTGGAAGATGGATTCATTCCTCCACTTCCATATGGACCAACAGACCAAAGTGAACATAGAGCGCCAAGGAGCTATTTGTTCAGTCCACCATTTAAAACCGTCCTGTACAGAGGAAAAACCAAAGTGAGGAAAACCCAGAGAAATAGAAAGTTCATACCAGATTTGACGTGAAGCGGGACATTGAAAGAACATATGATAATTTAACTCATCAGCATTCAGACACATAACGCAGCGACCCGGACCCTGCCATCCTTTCTTTTGAAGCACCTCCCAAGAGAGATTTTTGTTCCGGAAAAGGAGCCACGAGAAGAGGATCATCTTAAGAGGACAAGAGACTTTCCATAAAGAGTGAGGGAAGATCAGATGGTTTGAGGTCGCAGGCCCCAAAGAAAGAGCAACATATAAGTCCTTTACACGAACAGGAGAAGGTGAGCGTGGCAGATTCCATGCAAGAACGTCCTTTGAACCCGAGCGTCGAATAGCCAATCCCTGTAAAACATGCCGAACTGAACTCATATATTCTTTTCGATGTAGATTTTCCTCAAAAATTTGACGAATTCCAAATCTTTAATATAAGTTTTCATGTTTGAAAATATGACTCCCATAATCCTTTAGATTATGGATGTAATTCCTCCGGATTGTGAGACTTTCCAAATCGCTATTAAAATAATAATAATAGCTTTTTGTGACTGGGCAATGGACTTTGATTTGGGTCAAACCATGTGAAAAATGAGAATAACAATGTCCATTTAAGAATCATTTTTTTATTTTTAATTTTTTAGGAAAATTCTCTAAACTATGGACTCACTGTCTCATTATCCTTATTTTTAAAAGTGGGGATACAAATAACCCCTCCAATTATCAGAGAATTATGATCAGCCCTCTCCTAGCCAAGTTATATGGTATTATTTTGGAAAAGAAGTTGAGCATATGGCTTGAAAGTGAAGGTAAGTGGGCTAAAGGCCAAGCAGGTTTTAGAAGGCAGCACTCAACAACGGACCACCTCGTTATGCTTAGGATCATTGTGGAGGAATTCCGCAATGATAAATAAAATCTCTTCTGTTGCTTTGTGGACTTTAGAAAGGCTTTCGATATGGTTCCTAGAAACAACCTACAGAATAGATTAGAAGAGCTAAAGGTTCCTTTTGAGTTGAGAGTTACCGCTATAAGGTTATACAAGAATGTAATTGCCAAGTTAAAGAGCAATGAGGGGTGGTCGAAAGATATTAAGAATAATATCGAAGTTAAACAACGTTGCCCCCTCTCCCCTACCCTATTTGGCATTTACATTGACAAGCTAGAAGGTTTTTTAAAGGAAGCAGGATGTGATGGCACGATCTTAGCTGGGATAGTCATCATCCTTCTTCTCTATGCTGATGATATCGTTCTTCTCGCAAGGTGCCCATCTGATCTTGATAAGCAACTTATACTTCTTAAGGATTTCTACTCTACCATGGGTATGATTGTTAATAATGACAAAACAAAAGTTATGATTATCAAATCCAAGAAGGACACTTACGCTAATTTTATGTATGATAATAGTAACTTGGAGGAAGTGTCTTCCTACAAGTACCTAGGAATTGATATTCATCACAAGCTCAACTGGAACTATAGCATTGAGAAAAGGATTAATGGGGGGTGGAAAGCTTAACGACAAACCTCATAATGTGGCATAGAAAGAAGTTCCTCTTTGAAACTTTAGTCACTCTGGTTATCTTATATGGATGTGAGGTTTGGGGTTGTAGCATCGCTAGAGAATCCTGGAGAAAGATTGAGCAAATCTAGAAGCGTTTTATAACGTATAACCTCAAAATTAAAAGCAACACACCCTACCCTATTCTCTTTATGGAAGTGGGTCTTTTCCCTATCAAGAGCGTAGCTATGACTAGGCTTCTATTGTACAAGCACAAACTCAATAACACAGGAGACCATAGACTTCCTAAACTAGCTTTAAATTCCATTCAAAACCACCTAAGGCTCAAGCGAGGCTGGTGTAAAGACACCAGGGCTTGGTTAAACCATTGGGAGAATGACGAGAATGTTGCATTGCAAAACATTAATAACATTAAAAATATTGTTACTTCTAAGTTCAAAGAAAAAATGTGGTGTCAGAAAGATTTAGCAGCTAAAAGAAAATTAAGATATTATAAAGAGGTCATCAACCCCACCCTAGAAGATCAAAAGTATCTCTCTGTTTTAACTAGCTCAAAGAAGAAAATTAATATAGCCAAGATGAGAACGAACTTTCATGAGCTCCATAGTGAAACGGGTTGTTGGGCAGTTCCTAAAACACCATGGATGGAAAGGTTCTACCATCTCTATGAGAATATGAATATCGAGAATGAAAATCACTTCCTCTTAGAGTGCCCCGCATACAACCACATTAAATCTCAGTTTCAAAATCTCTATTGCAATATTGACCTTCCTAGCCTTTTACGATGTCAAAAGTATAGTGTGCTCGGAAGGCTTCTCTCCAAGCTTTTTGAGCATAGGAATAAAATCTTAAATCAAACTAAATAATTCGTTTCTTTAGGTCCGATAGACCAAATTTTGGTCTCAATGGACGTTAACCATCATCATCATCATCATCATCAATAAAGTTTTATTATTATTTTTGATGTGAAAGTATATTAAAGTTTTATTTAATTTTTAATGGTGAAAGTATATAAAAGTTATATGATGTATAATTTATTTTTTTATTTGAGTGAGAAATTGGACATGATAAAGATGTAGTAATCCCAAGCTTACAAAAAAATATGATGTATGAAAGATTAAATATATAATTAAATTAATTAAAAGAAGTCTAGATATATAGATAAATTTAATGTAAATAAAAATAATATATTATTAGTTATATATTTAATTTGATGTTCAATTGTTTATGAAATGGGTTAGTTTGTTTATTTATGGAATACCACCTACCTCATGTATGAGGATTTCCTACTTTGGTAACCTTAAAAAAGTGAATTGTCTCCATCATAGCAGTGTGAGTTTCATCCAAAAATGGTGTCCACTACAAATGTATCCTGAACATATAAGTATATGTTCTCTAACTCTCTAGGTTGTGACTTAGCTTGTTCTAGTGATAATGGAAAATATGTTTGAAGCAAGTCCATATTGAATATTAGACATGAGTTTAGGTACGGTGGATTGTTAATATTAATAGAATTTTCTTCAATTTTTCAATTATTGTGTGAGCACTATGTCTAAAGTCTTTCATCATCATGTATGAGACATTCAATCTCTTTCTATAGATGTAAGTAGACTTTATCCCCATTTTGGAATGAATTATGGATACAATGCTTACATTGTTCATTCTTGGCTTTTTTCACGAGCTCTTGGTGACAACTCTTGTGCTTGCATCTAGATCTCACAATCCTTGTCCTTAAAATTGATAGCTTTATCAGTTTCTCATCATTAATGGTCCAAGCCGGTTGACTAAATAATTTTATAGGTGTTGAGGCTTAAATCCATAAGAAACTTCAAGTGGACTATTTCCAATTGAATGGTGTCATTCTCAATTGTAGCTATCTTATATGTATGGGAACCTCTTTCCCATGTTCCTTGATGCCTTTTGTAGTACATATGAATAGACATTAGCATTACGAAGATAAAACCTTATATTACCAATTAGTTGAAGATGGAATGTTTTTAAAATGGATAAATGGGTAGAGATATTTCCATAGATTCTTCCAAAAGATATTTACAAGTTGATATTAATGGTTTGTGATGATTATAGATAGTAGACCATAATGTTTCTAGACTTCCTCAAAAGAGATATAAGAACATTTATGAGTAGGCCATAGTGTTTCCATAGTCTTATTCCAAGGTATGAGGGTTTCATCATGATGGTGCTTACTCACCAGATATCTAATCCAATTAAGTAGTTAGAATCACATGACCAATCTAGAATAGGCAAGCATGTGTATATACCTTGTTGACAATTTGGTGGCATGGCAGTAGCATAAACCATGCACATCTTGATGTGTTTTCTAATAGTTGACTTGGATGAAGGTCAACGTAGAATCTACTTTTGCAGTGCTTTAAGAGTCTTGGCCTACTCAAAAGTGGCATGTTTTTTTGTTGTAATGTGCATCCCATACAAGATTTTGTTCATGCTAACCTTACGGTACATAACATTATCCTAACTTGTAGAGTATGTTGTCCTTCATGTGATGTCAAGGGAAATCAACTATGGTGTCTAGAGTTGTTGATATACTAAGGAAATATTAATGTTTTCTTCATATGGTCAAGGAAAAATAATGTTGTCATAACCGTGCATACTCAACACTTTAAGAAATGCTATGATCCTTGGTCAATTGAGGATATTAGTTGATGTGTTGGATTTGCATTTCTCATGCTTCACTACCTATTAAGATTTTTATAAGTAAAAAAAATCCACTTGTTATGCCTTCTGGTCTACAATTTGGACTATGGAGGGAATTATAGAGGCTTATGGGTAAACTACTCATCATGGTAATGGATGGAACTTGAGTATATTACATATGCACAATAAATTATATAAAAATGGTTAGATTGATAAGGAATGCAATGGTCATAACAAATGATTTTAAGTGGCGATATTAGAATATAATGTGTCTAGCTTTTTTTAAGTGATGCTAAAAAGGGTAGATACACCAATAAGGTGATAGGATTATGTGGTTATGAGCTAGGTGAGGGATTTAATCCCATGGAAGTGTACATTCTAGTAATTAAAATACGAGAGTTAATGAAAATATAGATGATTTTGATATTATACACCAAATGCAAATATGAGTATTAGATCCTAAATCTTGATCATTATTTACATCCATTCCCTTTAATATTGAAAAAATAATCACTATTACACACCTAAAGGACCATACTAATGAATTATTAAAAAATATTTTTTAAAAAATATTAAATTTTTTTATCTGTCCTTTATAAATAACAAATAAATTCAAAATTTTACATTTTTTTCAAAAATAATTTTAAAATTACATTCTTCATGGTCCTATCGTTGTTGGGTTATGTTTTTTTTTCATGTTATTTTGTAGGAAGAGATCCTTACAACAGTTATCCAAGGTGCGACCCCGGGGTTTCATCCACGGTGCCGAGGTAGAGAATGAGATTTCGTCAGGGAGGAGGTGGCAATGCTTCTGAGGGTCATCAAAGAGCGCGTCTTTTTGCACATGGCTCAGATGCCACCTATTTTAATGCGATTCAACTTGAGACTAGAAAGGAAATTCGAAATTCGGAGACCCAAGTAGATATTGAAAGGCAAGCCATTTTCGATTTTGAAATTATGGAGGACATGTCAGCATGGGTTCATGACCCTGGGCACACCAGGGATAGGAAGAAACAATACTTAAATTTAGTGGCTCTGTATTTGTAGATGAAGGCCCTCTTGGGCAAGGTCCTAAAAGAAAAGCAAGTAGAAAGTTATAATGTCTTTGCCTTTCTGAAAGACATTAAAATGATGGTTTGGAACCAATATTTATCTTTAGACAAGATTGATTCTTTCCTTGTGCACTTTCAAGGACACATCACATGTGACTCTGATAATGGTGACTTGCTGGATCATCCGAGGTTTAGTGCAACAATACCTGCTACAATTTATTCCTAAAAAAATGAATAGTGAACAAGCGAGATGGCTCTCAGTGAGACAATTTTATGTTATAGCCTCAGAGTATATTTACTTCTTTATAGTTTTGGCAGGTATGGAATCCTTGTTGTTTTCCGTGTCTTATCTCGGTTGAGGTGCATATTTATTTGGATTTTCGTGGAGGTTGTTGGAATTATGGGTCATTATGGCATATGTCTTGGTGCTTGTTTTTGGGGCAATTTTTGCATTCTATCTATTGTTGGTCCCATCTTTGGCAAACTTATGGATCAGTCGGTCATTTATGTTTTGGGTACTATAATGTATGATGTTTCTATATGTGAATTTTACCAGCTTACCACCTTGGGCTTTCCTTGTTTGTATTAGTGAAGCGTGACTATGAGTTTGATTGGGTAATTTATGTTCTTATGTAATTGGGTTGTGTGGAGTACAACTTCATGCTCTTTATGATGGCCGATATTGAAGCTTTATGTTAAGAATTCTATTAGTGCTTCTTAATTTGATATAAGCATTTGGTTGTATGACAAAGAAAAATGTACTCCAAAAAAATATATAAAAAACTTTGTAATATTATTTTATTAAACTAATATAAATACCTCACTTCACTTTAAAAATAAAAATTAAAAATTAACCCAAAAAATAAATAAATACCATAATTGTAATACATATGACACACCTTCCAATCTCCTCTTGTTGACAAACCATCACTAAATATGCAAAATGCGTCATGCAAATTGTGATCGTTACAATTTTTACACAATTTTTTTTCGCAAGTTGATTATTTTGGGTACCCCTTGTCCCATGTCTTCCAAAAAGGGGAAAATGTTTCCATTTTGAACGCTAACAATTAATTAATTCAATTATCACTTTAAAATGTGAAAATAAAAAAGTATTTGGTCCTAGTAGCTTGAGTGGTTTCAAGCATGATTTTAACCAAGTTCATTATTTTGGCTACTCCTTATCCCATGTGCGACAAAAAAAGAGAACTTTTCCATTTTGAACGTTAACACTCATTTAATTTAATAATCACTTTAAAAATGAAAATGGAGTATTTTGTAGAACACACTTGATTTTTTGATTTTTTTTTTTTAATCGAGTGAGGAGACGGCGGAGGCTCTGTAACTTGATCTAGGGTTGGCATTAGGGTTTGACATTGGGTACCATGGCAGGAGGCGAAGGGGGAGTGCTACTCCCTCCTACAGTCAAGTAGTTACGGACATAAGTAAGGACGCTAGAAAGCAGCATTTCAAGAAACCTCTGGAGAAGACAACAGAGGCAAGTAACATGGAAATATTAGGAAGAAACAGACCTCATGAACAGGAAGGGGATCAACAAGAAGCTACTAAGGAGAAGGAGAAAGGGGGTAGTAGTAAAAAAACTACTTCTATAAAGACAACTGGGGTATGCAAACCCAAGTCGAACATCATTCCCTGGATCATCTTAAGTGACCCAGCGCTACAAGCGCATAGGGATCATATGGCGGAATATGCGGTTACATGCAAATTCATGGGGATATCGCCGACAGAGAGGGTGTTGCACGTATGGATAAGGAGCCAATGGAAACTAAAGGGGGGAATAAACCTTCATTTGGGATCTAAGGGCTTCTTCACAGTAGTGTTCACAAGCCTAGAGGATAAAGATAGAGTGCTCGAAGGAGGACCATATTTCTACGCTGTTGCAAGCCTCTTCATGTGGCCATGGATGATGAACTTTGTCCCATAACGCAAAACATTCACATCGGTACCGGTATGGATTAGACTATACTCCCTTCCTCTGGATTATTGGCTACCGAAATCCATGAAAACAATAGGCAACAAACTGGGGCATTTTCTAAAGATCTCAAATGTGACTTTGAAAGGAAAATACACCTCCTACGCCCAGATATGTGTGGAAATGGACTTATCTGGAGCACTTCCGGACGCGATAATTTTAGAAGTATATGATGAAGAATGGGTGCAGGCAGTGGACTATGAGCACATCCCATTTAGGTGTCACAAATGCCATGAACATGGGCATCTATATAGAGACTTCCCAACAAACAATACTGAGAGAAATGTGAAAATCACTACGGATAAAAATCCCAAGGGTTTCACCAAGGTTGGGGGCAAAGGGAAAGGCGGGAAGCGGCCACAAAAAAAATATCAATGAGGAAATACAACCGAGCCACAATAGCTTTAATATCCTAGAAGAAGAAGATGGAAATAAAGAAACAAGCTAGGAAACAGAGAACATTATCACTGAGAAGGAAAGGGATGCTAGCATGGAAGATATTGTAGAAAGCAGCGAGCAAAAGGATGATCTGCTAAGCATTATGGAGATAAGTAGGGACATTGAGATGACTCAAAGTGAGGCGGGAATGGAGGACCATGAACTGCAAGAGATTCTAGAAAGGGAAAATCTAGATCTAGAGAAATTTCTGGAACAAGGGACGACCAAAGGAGTGGACTCCCTGCCAAAAGAGGAATATGATAGGGTTCAACAGATCTTCCTATGGAGATCACAATCGAAGGGCTTTGGAGTCAAAAGAAATCATAAAAGCCAAGAGCATAGAGGGGTCAAAATGATGGAGGAGACACAGACACAATCTCCAAAGAAGCCAGGTAGGGAAAGAGGAAGAAAAAGACAAAATGAGTTGCTGAACGAATGTGGGAAACTCTTGATAACCTCAGGTGAGATGAAAGATCTCACTAGTTATTCCTTTACAAACATTTCTTAATGAATCTCACAACTTGGAATATTAGAGCCATAGGAAATAGAAGGAAACAAAGAAATCTCAGTGATATAATAAAAGAAGAAAAACCAGATATGGTTTTTATTCAGGAGACAAAATGTTCGATGGATAAGATTAGATAAACTCATAATAAATGGCTAATCAAGTATGAGTATCTAGAGGTTAAATAAAATAACTCGGCCGGGTGGGGGGGTTCTTACCCTCTCGGATCCCCAAAAATTTGGAATCCTAGATGTTGAAGCGTCCAGGAACTATCTTTCTTTGGTATGTCAACCTTTAGGTGATCATAAGATATAAATGATCACAAATGTCTATGGAACTCAAAAGCAAGAAGATAAACTCAAGCTTCTCACCTCCCTTGAGGAACTAAGAGCGAGACACCATAATATCCCTGGATCGTTGCGGGATATTTCAATATGATAAGATCACTTACAGAGAAAAAAGGCGGTATTAGACAGCTAGGTAGAGACTCCATGGCCTTCCAGAACTTCATAAGGATCATGGGGTTAGTGGACACTGAAACAATAAATGGGACCTTCACTTGGAACAACAAGAGGGGAGGGGCTTCACAAGTCGCCTCTAAACTCGATAAATTAATTATTTTAGAGGACCTCTTTCTTTCAGGCCCTGCCATGTCAGCTTCTATTCTTCCCTTTGGAGGTTTGGATCATTGGCCTATACAACTAGAAGCCACTTTTATGGGTACACCAAGAAACAAACCCTTCAGGTTTGAAAATGCTTAGCTCTCTCACCCTGAATTCACTAGCAATATTGACAAATGGTGGAGAGAGGATTTGAACATTCAAGGCACTAGAATGTTCCTGTTCCAACATAAACTTAAACATATCAAATTCAGGCTTAAACATTGGAACAAAAAGGAATTTGGCAATATCTTCAAAGCTAAAAGAGAAGCTGAGCAGAAACTTCGGAAGATCAATCAAATCAGCATCACAGATGGCTTTACCCAGGAGCGGAAAAAGATAGTTGACTCTGCAGGAAGAATGGGAAGATCGGTGCATGCAAGAGGAAATTTTCTGGAGACGGAAATCAAGGGTGTAATGGATTAGAGAAGGAGAAAGAAACACGAAGTTCTTTCATAAATCCACCATGGATCACAGGGCACACAACAGAATCACAAAGCTCAAAGATTCTCAAGGGATAGGACTCCTCTCTCACAAAGATATGGAATCTATCCTTGTTCAACACTTCCTCAGTATAACAGAGGAGCCTCTGGTGGATAGATCCAGGTTCATCAACAATTTCACTCAGTACATCCCTCAACTGGTTACCAGAGAGGACAACCACAATCTTAACAGGCTAGTGTCGGAAGAGGAGGTCAGTGAAGTGATTAATGAAATGCAAAATGGAAAAGCTACAGGCTTGGATGGGTTCAATGTAGACTTCTTCAAAGCCTACTGGAAAACTGTTAAATAGGATATCCTTGAGGTGGTGGAAGACTTAAGAAGATCCAAAAAGGTTCTGAAGGCTCTTAATGCTTCCTTCATAGCTTTGATCCCAAAATAGGAAAAAGCCATGACTCCGGATGGCTTCAGACCCATAGCTTTATGTAATGTGGTGTACAAAATTATTTCTAAGGTGATCGCCAATAGACTCAAGCCCCTTTTACCAGCTCTCATCTCAGAGGAGCAAACAGGCTATGTGGAAGGAAGAAAAATCCTCAATAACATCATCCAAGCTCATGAGGTGGTACACTCTCTCAAAAGCAACAAACAAGCTGGTATGATCATTCAGCTAAACCTAGTGAAAGCTTACGACAAGCTAAATTGGTCTTATATAAGGGTAGTTCTAAGAGCCCATGGCTTCGACCAAAACTGGACAAGATGGGTTATGGCACTAGTTACCACGACTAGTTTTTCCATCCTGCTCAATGGCGCTCCTTCAAGAACCTTCACACCCTCTAGATGTCTCAAAAAAGGGGGATCCGCTCTCACCCTTCCTCTTTGTTCTTATGATGGAAGGGCTAGGCAGAGCAATTAAAATGGAAAATGTTGAAGGAAGAATCCAAGGTATCAAACTCACCTTGGATGGAGCGGAAAATACTCATTAAAAATTTGTGGATGGCATAATGCTGCAGGGCATACCCATAGTCAGGGAGGCCAGAGCGATCAAACAAATCCTAAATGACTTTGCTATGGCAGCTAGCACAGAGGTAAGCCTCAACAAGTCAAAAGTTTTTTTCTTTAACATTGACATTGCTAGTAAGAGAAACATCACCAGGATTCTTGGGTTTCAAAGGGACCGGCTACCTTCCAAGTATATGGGCATACCTCTTACGGATAAGCCTCTAAGCAAGGGTGTATGGGAGCCAATAATAAATAAAATTCAGGACAAGATTAGAAAATGGACATGCAGGTCTTTAAATTTGGCGAGGCGCCTTGTGTTCACACAGGTTGTCTTGCAGGCAATTCCCATTTTCATGTTCTCAGTTCTTCCTGCTCCTAAAGGAGTTCAGCAACAGATCAGGAGCATACAAAGGGATTTTCTATGGGGAAGAGGAGAAGAGAAAACGAAATGGGCTCTAGTGGCCTGGGATAAGATCTGCAAACCCAAGAGCTATGGTGGTTTGGGGCTTCATGACCTTGAAACCCTCAGCAGAGTTTCGAGAGCTAAACTCTGGTGGAGGTGGATCAAGGAATCGACAACCCCCTGGGCCAAGATATGGAAACAAAAATATGCCAAAAATTGGCAGGAGAAGGATCACATTCGAATGTCAAGGCATATTAAGGGCTCCCACATTTGGAACCTTGCCTGGGAAAATAAAGGTATTGTTTAGCAGCATAGTTTCTGGGAGATCCGAGCTGGGAACCTGGCTTGGTTTTGGGAGGATAACTAGCAACAGGAACCCAATGTGTATAACGATGAATCAGAAGCTCTCAAGAATGATACCGATAACAAAGGTCTACTCATGGTAAATGACTTTTGGGACCAGGTAAGGAACAATGGAAAATGGAGAATTTGGAAGGATCTAGGCCATAGTGAAGAGAGCCCTTTGAAGGCCCAGGCAGACTCTCTTGCTTAGGATCTAGAGCATAGGAGGATTTTGGTATCCTCCTTGCCTGACCAACTAATATGGGGAAGGAACACCGAAGGAAACTTCTACCTCAAAGAGGCTAGTAACAGGGTTTAACTACCAAAACCTTGATCAAGTATGGAAGGATCTTTGGTAGAGCCCCCACTGGATGAAAATAAAGTTATTCATTTGGCTAGTTCATCAAAGGAAAATTTTAACTTGGGAGAATCTCCTAAAAAAAGGCTTCACTGTCCCATCCAAATGTTACCTATGTGGCTTACAAGAGGAGATGATGGATCACCTTCTCAACCTTTGCCCTTTCACCTCTACCGTGTGGGAATGGGTGGCTTCAATCTTTAGGCACACTGATAGGATAGACTCAGCATCTCCAACACCTTGAAGAATTGGAGGAAAAAATTCTCAAGGAATGAAATCATCAATAAAGCCTGGACTCTGGTTCCAGGCTTTATCATCTGGGATGTAATAGTAGGATCTTCAAGAACAAAGCAAGCAAGCCCCATCACATAATTGATCAAATTTTAAGGAAGCTCAAAGACATAGTCAGAAGCTTGTTGTGGAAACTTCCTAAGGACCCTCCTCTGCCCCAAGATGCGTGTATACTACTGCATTTGGGTCTCCAGTCTATAGCCCTATAGGGCATAATTAAGGGTGCGAGCCAAATAAATGCAGATGTAAATATTTGGAAGCCTCCTTCACATGGTTTCTTAAAAGCCAATATAGACGGAGCGTTTAAGGGCAACCCAGGGTTAGCTGGTTTTGGACGTGTTATAAAAGATGAAGAGGGATGAATAAAGGAGATCTTTCATGGCCACTTGGGGAAGCCCACTAATAACATGGCGAAACTCATGGCCTTAGAACAATGCCTGGTAATCTTGGTGGACTCAAATTCACACAATGTCATCATTGAAGTAGATTCATAATTAATTATTAGAGCGGCCAATAAAATATGCAATTGTACGGCACTGGATAAAGTCTCAAAACATTGGAGGCTGTCGCAGGTCTTTCTTCGTATTTACCCACCTGCAAACCTTAAAAACTATAAACTTTGTCCATGTGAAAAGAAAAGCTAATATGTTAGCTGATCGTCTGGCGAATGGAGTGATTAGTAAGGAAAGGGACACTTAGCACGTTTGGGAGTTGATACCCCCAGGCAAACTGTTAGAGGATTGTCTATGTTAGGCTGCCAAAGATAGGGATCAATGGATCAACAGGACGGATCGATGAGGCTCAGGAGACAAGCGAGAGTACATAGATGCTTAAATTGTTTGCTTGTTGATTGGCAGCAGTCCGCAGATTGTATTAGCATCAGTATTCCAATGGATTTGAGCGGATGGTTGAGATTAGCGGAGGAGGACCAAGGACGTAGTGACATGGAGATTGATTTTGAACCGATAGATCTCGGTTGAGATAGATCTATGGTGTTTTGGTGAGGAAGTTACTCGATAGTTAACGAGAAGAAGCGGGTTGGAGAAACCCACAAGTGGATTTCAGGCGGAGGAAAGGCTGTAAATGGTAATTCCCCGTTGGCTCCAATTCCACACACACAGTGACATGTAACAGTGAGGTGAGAGAGGGAAACTGCTTTTTGGGCGGATTTGGAGTCTGCAAGTTAATCAGCTGAAATACATGTGAGTCGTTAGATCTGGTGGACTGAGATCGATGGTTGACAGATGAGGAGCAGGTTTCGAAGTCGGGAAGTGTTGTGATCATTGGATCTTGAATAGATCAACGGTGTAGAAGTGCCGACGAATCTTTTGAAGGGCAAATCTCAAACTTTTTCAAAATTGTGGTTTGTGTTACCGTCAGGTCTGGATTAGTGGAAGTTTAGCGGAACTCTGTGACTTTTGGAGGGGTGTATTAGCTTAGTGGAAGCTCTAAAGTTGTTAGTGGATGACAGAGAGCCCTTGGGAGTTTAACACTCCTTCCTGTTTAAAAGTTTTTGGAAATCCGTGAGAATTGGTTTGATCCTGGGTTTTGTTTTTCCTGTTGATGGCATTCCCACAACAAGTTGGTTCTTGTTTAGGTCTTTGCACTTGCAAAGACGCGTAACATATGTAAGGTACTTGTACGGTTAATAGAAGGCTCCATTCTTACTTGACCAACAAAGAGAAAATGGAGTATTTTGTCTTATTTTAGTGTGGTTGTGAGGACGATTTATTCTCTAATTTCAAGGGACATGTTTTGCTATTTGTGATAAAGTGTAAATGTTTTTACTATGAAGTCTACATCCTAAACAAACTCCAAAAAATTACCAATTCACTATGATTATAAAAATAAAATAAAATTTAAAAAGAAGTAAAAATGAAGTATTTATAAGATGTAGAGCTCATCTAAATTACTCTAAATTACTTGAACAACTTCCGAGGTCATCATAATTTAAAATAAGAAATTTATGAGTTTGAAAAAACTTCACTCTAAACGAAGCATTTATGAACTTTTAAAAATTATTAGCTCATTGTTTTTGTTTAGTTATCTAAAATGTACATTTTCTCTTTTTGATATTTTTCCTAATGAATTTCAATTTTGTTTAAATGGGATTTTTAAAATCATAAATTTCAACAATATAATCTATATAATTTGAGTGTGTAAGATTTTATAAAGATGTTAAATTTATTTATACATTTAAAAACATATTTTAAATAACTAAAATACACAATCTTAAAAGACAAAATTACTACTAAATTTTTAACTATAGACCCAAAAAAGAAAAGAAAAGGAGAAGAATAGATCAAAGGGTAATTGTTATAATACGTCCTCCCTCTCTTTAAAAATAAATGACAAGGAAAGAAAGAAAGAAATCATTTTAACGTCCAAGAGGCTAAAAGTATCCTATGGGACAAGCCACAAGACAAACATATTTATGCATTTCAACTTTCAACTTAATGATGAGCACCCTCGACTTCTCAACAATCCACTCATTCAATAAATTATCTCAATCGTGAGCACCCTCGACTTCTCAAGAGTCCCCTCATTCAATAAAATATCCCAATATCTATTTGTCATGGTATTTTTGTATTTGTACAATCCCCTCACTTAATAAATTATCCCAATCATGAGCACCCCCAACTTCTCAACATTCCCTTCACTCAATAAAATATCCCAATATCTATTTCTCATGGTATTTGTGTATTTGTACGTACTCTTGAAGGCTTCACGTTCTAAAGTAAAATACACACTCTTTCTTCCCAATCTTTGTGCAAAAAATACGCTATTTCTTCCCAATCTTTGTTCAAAAAATACACACTATTTTTTCCCAATCTTCATTAGGTCTTTTCCAATGTCCAGTTTCACAATGGACTTGGTGAGGGTTAGTCGACAATGAGAATTTTGGTTCTCCATGATATATTGGCCCCTATCTATGCTTTTTGATGATGATTGTAGGTGGGATTAAAATCTTCAATATAATACTTTTCTTTCTCACTACCCCTTTATCCCAAATACTCTTGTGGAACTTATCAATGAAAAAAACTTTTATCTATTACCATTAGTGGGAACACAAAATGTCATTGAAGACAATCTTAGGTCATCTATCATCTACTCTTTTTAAATATTTTATGAGCCTCACCATAACAAGTGCTTCAATAGGGACAACCCCCATTACACTCATCATTCTATCATAAGAGACTGGAATTTAAATTTTGAATTTGTTTGGGATCAAAAGTTTTAGATTTTCTCAATTTGCTTCCACTGTAAGTCCCATGGAGAACAATTGGAATCACTAAAAGCCCAAAAAGAGTTTGGGTAGTCTTCTAGTCTCATACCTCTGTTTCTATGCGCCTATTTTGAAATGCATAAAACACTTTCCAACCTCCTAAAGTCCAGTTCTTTCTACAACTTTCCCAACATATATTTTTATTGAAGTCAAATCCAAGGTATTTGTAATCTGCTACTTCTTCAAAACTTTTGCCTTCAAAGTGAACTTATGATGATCATGGTTTCTTTTGTTAGAGAAAACCACCACTTTTGTCTTGCTAATTTATACTTGCATCCCACCTTTTTATAGAATTCTCAAGGGAAAGTAAATGCTCTTGCAAGCCAGGAGCATATTTAGCAATCAAAATAAGGTCATTTACATACAAAATAAGCCTTATCACAAAACCACCCAAAAGGGCACCATCACTATCTTGATTGTTTAACCGGTCTTCAAGTTTGTCAATATATAGTCCAACAAGTATAGATGACAAAAGACACCCTTGCTTGACCTTGATATCACTCCTAAAACTTCCAAATATGCAAGTTGAAATTTCGATTTTGACTCTAACCTTTCCATATAGCCTATGGACAACTAGTCTCAGATGTAAAAGAACCCCAAATTCTTCCATTCTATACCATGTTTATCCAAAACATGTCAAAAAAATTTCTTAATATTTTGGTGTAAACTCTTTCAACAAATTTACCCTCCCTTCCTTTCCTTCTACCCACTCGAGATTCTATTTTTCTAACACATTTCCACATAGTTTTGCAAACATAAGATTTATCATTATCCTCTACCGCGAATGATTGCCGATTCTCTTTTCTAACCCCTTTCCACATAGTTTTGCAAACAAAAGATTTATCATTATGGTCTACCACGAATGGTTTTCACGAGAACCACTGAATCACTGGTTAGAGAAACACATCAAATAAATTGTGAGGAAGAGAAATCGGAAAAAGATATGAATGTCCAATTTAAGCACTTGGTGGTGGTGCCGCGTGGAGGACGTGCTGATGTATTTGGTCCACAATAGATACCTTTTTAAAAGGTCAACAATATCACCCGACTTTCTGGTCACAACCTTGAAGTGTGGCGGTAAGGCTGGCAGGGACCATGTCGTTTTAACCATTTGGGACAGAACACCTGTCGAGTGTATGGTCCCCGCATTTTTTGCCAGTTAAAGAAATCCGTACTGTTCTGACATGTGAATGATGTTGAAATCGCCCCCGACTTTAATTGGATAATTGGATTGTGGCTGAACTAAGGTAATGGCTGCTTTCTATGTTTGATCTTATTGTATATTTATCCAAATTCCTTTCCATTTACAGCGGGACCGATCTGAGGAATAGACCCCTATTGGGTAATGGTCATGATATGCGAATAATAGCTGAGAAATTGTACGGGAAATCGACGCGATCGGCAACAGGCACCGGGCCAATAAATAGACAGACAGGAGACAGGTAAATTGATGCTGTTTCGGTTTATACTATTCCGAGTATTTTCTTATAATGAGAGATTGATGAGAGATCGGGCCAACAATCATATTATCGGATTCTCAAATTCTGGGTTCAAGAAGTGGTTAGGTTATCGTTAGCAGCCATTATTGTGTTTCAATTTTAGCGCCGGTCATGTTCTCAGTGATTGATTCGATTCCCCTGTTCCGATTTAACCGAGAGTCTCTGATTGATTATTTTGAGGGCAAAAGGGAAAGGAGAGGAGAAGAATGGTGAGGGGAAAGACCCAGATGAAGAGAATCGAGAACGCGACCAGCAGGCAAGTTACGCTTTCAAAGCGCCGCAACGGGCTGCTGAAGAAAGCTTAGGAGCTCTCGGTGCTCTGCGATGCTGAAGTGGGACTTATTGTTTTCTCCCCGAGTGGGAAGCTCTACGAGTTCGCCAGTTCCAGGTATGTATGGTTAATTTGTACTTGCGCTGTATGTTCGACTGCCTTGTTGCAGAAATGTTTGATTGCTGTGTTTTTCTTTTTACACGTTGGTTGGCCGATTTGTAAACGATATTTTAGTAGAGAAATCTAAGCGTTTTGGGAATAACATTCTGGTTGTTGACTGCTGAATGGTCAAGCCATTAGCCAAACCATTAGCCAGTCGTTATTTTGGATTTCGAAGTCTAGGGTTTCTGATTGGTTCTTCGATATTCCAAGCATACATTTACTAGTCGACCATTATGGAGTTGAGGTCCAAGCTTCGACTGTTTCGCTTACAGATAGCTTTTTCTTTGAAACTCTTCACGTTGTCAGGAAAATGTTTTCATTTCTCTCAAAATCAATATAGACCTTTACTGACACTTTAAAGGGGATTAGGTTTGTTTCTGCAATGCGACAGGACGTGAGGGAGTTCTGTGTATCCATTTTTATCCAGTCCTAATTTTTATTCACTTATGTGTGTCGTACACACACGCATGCTACGGTTGGCGACCAAAAGTATAGTGGCTCAAGTGTTCCAGACTCAGTGGTTTCCAACATCAAAATTTGCGCATTGTGCGTACCTGGCTATTGTTTTTCCAATCAATTTATAAAGAATGCTGTGACTTTAAAATCTGTAAATGTACGGAGTAAAACCATTGTCCAGCTTTACAATCGAGCATAAAATTTGTTTAACCTAAAACCAATATTTATTTAGTTATGGATACATCCAACGAGAAACACTTGGGCACAAATGACATTGAACATAACAAATAGACAAAGGCCGAGCGACTTAACCCCAACAGTCTGTCCTCTTGTACGGTTGTCTGTCGCGAAACAAATCTTAGTTTGCATACTGAGAGCAACTGAAACAAATCTTAGTGTGCAAGTTGATACAGTTTGTAGATATGGAAATACACAGAGAATAAATTCAAAATTAGCTAGCAATAGAGTGAACAGCTTTCTTTTCATTATTGAGGAACAGTTAAATAGATTACATAAAAGATAAGGAAACAACAGTAATAAATAAATTTTTTTCATTATTGAGGAAACAGTTAAATAGATTACATAAAAGAGAAGGAAACAACAGTAATAAATAATTCGAGTAAAACTCAACTAAATTCAATTAACTGAAGAAGAGGGAGTAAAAATTGTTGCATGTCCAATTGCCCTCTTTTCACATTCTGCAATTATCCCTCCGTTTGAGTGATTGAATATTACTTTAAAGTCTTCGAGAAGCAGTGGAATAAAAATTGTTAAGTTAGGAGAAAAAAAGTACATGTCCAGTTAGCCTCTTTTCCTATTCGGCAATTATCTCTTCGATTGAATCCTTGCCAATGTTGGATTGAAATTATTCTATAAGTGGTACGACACACTGCTTTTCTGGGTTCATTTCCATGCAACATTTGTCGGGTGTAGAGGTTGAGGTGATGAATGTCGACATTGGTGGAGCGTAATTCATGGTGCACACAAGACACATTAACTTGCCTCCGTGACGGTGAGTAGGATTTGAATCACAGTTACCAAATTCGGCAGAGTTATGCTGAATAGTTCGAAAATTCGGCAGTTTAGTTGGATTCAACCACTAATAAGTCAAATTGATTCAATACGAGTAAAATAGTTTGTCAACTCGTCCTACATATGCGCTTCACTCATTCAGTATCAAGTTCCAATTGAATGACGACTTCACACCAGCCTCTGTCAGGCCATGGCCAACTTTGAAATCTTTTTTCCATATCAATCTCATTTCCCTTTCGTTAATATATAGTCGCAAAGCCTGAGATGCTTATTACCCTGCTTTGTAGATTTTGAATTTTCCATGGGATTTCTGTCAATCGCACTTCTAAATTATGTTGGCACTCCACTGTGAATTGAATGCACCCAATGCAACATCCAACCCATCTCTCACTTTAAAAACAAAGCAAACACAAGAATCACAACAAATAAATTTAAATGCACTGCAGTTATAATGACTGTAATGATATGAAACCTGGGAAAAAAAATTAAGTGATGTTAACACTGGATTGATTAATTACGTAGTTGTATATAAAGGGCGGGTAGCATTTGTTTTAAGACATAGGTACTGCTTTAGCCCATTAATTTCGGGTCTTGTAGCCAGGAAAACATGGTAAAAAGTATATTTTTTTAGGGCTTAGCATGGTTACCTCGTTGTATACGAACAACAATTGACAGTTGCTTCAAAGCCCGGTTAGCGCTTTGACATTTGCTTCAAAACCCAGTTACCGCTTTAGCACACTAATTAGGAAATTTTTAACTTTTTTTTTTTTTTTTTTGAGTTTAGTGCAGCCACACTTCATGTCCAGAAGGAATGAAACTTATTTTTTATTTTTTTTGAGTTTAGTGTAGCCACACTTCATTTACAGAAGGAATGAAACTGTGGCATAGTTTGTGAATGTGCTTAATTCTTTTCCTTTTCTATTTTTATGGATGACCATTCCAAAAAATACGCGCAGAGTTAAGTGTGGCCACACTTCCTGTACAACAGGAATGAAACTGTGTCAGAGTTTGTGAATGATTACTTTAATTCTTTTCTTTTTCTATTTTTATGGGTGAACATTCCAATAAACACACAGAGAAACAATTAGAATGTGGATTTCTCGGAATGAAAATTTGTCAATATAGGTTGCTTGGATAAGGTTCAAATCAAATAATTGGAATAGTCTTTCTTTTTGGAGCTATGTCGCAAATGAATAAAGTGTTCATTTTATAAGTTATTAATCAAATGGTAATGGGAAATCGTCCTTCATTTCTGTGAGGCAAATAAAGTTATTCCCTAATTTTAGGTTGATGTGGTTAGTTTTCTTGAAAATAGCACATTTTTGTGTGTTTTTGCTCTATTAGATAGATTTATGTTACATTACATAAAAGAAAAATATTTTTATCCAATTAATACTGTCAAATGTTTTAAATTGCAAGATAAATAAAGAAAAATGATTATAGCTCAATGGAGAGTTTTACAAAAATTTCTTTAAAAACATGTTTTAATGTTTTAATATATACTTGTAAGAGGTATATTTTCATTTTTTGTAATATTAAATTTTAATTCATTAGATTTCTTTTATACTAAATAGAATTTAAATTCAAATTCAATTTCAAATCTAAATTCGGAAAATTATAAATTATAAATTACCTTTCCAAAACGAAAAATAATTTCTAAATAAAAGGGATGAAGTATTCATCTCTAACTAGGAAAGCATAGCTCTCTCCCCATTGTTCTATTTTTATTTCAGTCTACTTGATATCCAAGCTAGTTATGCTTTCACATAGATAAGACAGACTTAGTATAGGTTTATAAACCGAAAATATTTAGTTTAATAATCGATTGCTTTACTATTGATCTCTGACTTTCCTAATAACAAATTAATAACAACTAATATATTTACGCCGTAAGGCGTTCCTCTCTGAAATCAACTCCCCCAATTGTCACGTGTACTTGTATGAGCCATTGGATCAAATGTTAGATGATTAAAACGTTCCAAACCGTTGGATGTAGTTTAGGTTAGTTTTTTATATTCTTTCCCCGCAATTTTTTTTGCTGCTTCAAATCTCGCTGAGCAGGCCGCGTCCGTCTCTGGGCATCCCACTCCAGGGGCTTGGAGGTTGATGAGCTTTTATCCCAGCGAGGGTTTTGCATACAGAGTTTTTAATGGATCTAGGCTTCAGATTTCATCTCAGGGAAGAGGAACTGGTTGGCTCAACCTCTGGACTAATGCCTGGAAGGCACTCCATGCTCTTGGAGTCGCAGATGACCTTTGTGCAACCCATTTTCGATTAGAAGGGTAAGATCCTCTGACACTGCCCTGTATTCAATACAATTGAATCGAATCAACCCTAATTTATGCATGGCCATCGCCATGGAGGTTTCAGTTCACAGATGATCTGCCTGTTGGATGAAATGAACAAACAAATTCCATACAGAGTCCCTGGAAAACGGTCAGAATTGCCCGCTTGTAATAATCTTAATCGTTAAAAATTATGATTGATAACAGAAAGTGGTTGCAAAGTTGTTAATTTATTGGTAATAATGAGGTGACAAAGTTGTTAATTTATTGGTAATAATGAGGTGATGAGATTGGGGAAGTGTTGGGCAGGGATCATGAAGTTCGTTGCGTGGAAAGGGGGGTTCTTCTGGAAACTCTTGCAGCTGCCCTGCCTGCAGGAACCATAAGATATAAGTCCAGAGTTGTTGATATATTCACAGATAGTAGCAATCATGATTTCCCTACCATAATGTTGGAAGATGGAACATATATCAAGGCCAAGCTGAAGCTTTAAATCCCATTAAACAGAGAAACAAATTGCCTTTCCTATAGGGTTTAGTTATTATTTCTGTATTTTGCCATTATTTGAGTTTGTTTTGTGAGTGATTCAAGAAACATGTGAAAGTTCAGACTTCCTTTAGCTGGGGTGTCGTAGGGTATCTATTCCAACAAAATAATTTCAGAGAACCTGGTACCTGGTCTCATCTCCTTGAAATGATGAAACTCCTGCCATGCAAGTAGGGCAGATCACAATGAAAATGGAACCCTGGTTGATGGCTCTTAAAACTCGGTCAAGCTTACACTAATACCCGGACGACCTATTTTTGAGTTAGGTTATGTAGGTTGCTTAAACTTTCTCAGTTCATTTTCATTTTTAAGGTTATAATCTCTTTGAACTGTTCTGCACTCACTATTTCCCAATCGCACGATGCTCTCTTGTAGGGTTCACATGATCTTTGGATATTTTATTTACCCATGGTGTTTTAGATCATCTGCCAAGTCTGGCATCAAACTTTCAATTTCATGTTCAATGGTGTTTCTTTCCACACAAAGATGCATAGGAAACCTCTAAAAACTTCATTGTTGTCGATGTGGTGTAACTAGGGTAAAGCCCTGTGGCCTGAGTTTCAAGCACTTAAGCACTTAGAGAGTCGAACCCGTGACCTCTGGGACACAACCCGTAACCTCTCCTACCTGGGAGACAGATGTTGCATCTGGCTTATGACTACTAACCCTTGAGGCTAATGCCATTATCTTTTTTAACTTATGGAGGGTACACTCACAATTCCTAGATTGCATATTGTTTTCTTCTTGACTTCCTCTTATCTTGGCACATTCCGGAAACTTTGCTTATCTATGATTTTTTTATGATGTTTTTGATCATCTGCATGTGTAGGTTATGTCGGCTCATACTTTGTATTTGTCTATCTTCTTCTTGCAACTGTGGAGCTTGGTTAGGCAATTTTTATTTTATCAATGGCATTCCTGGCATTCCTATATCTTGCCAATTTTCTACTGGTTTATGCAGGTCACTTTCATTGGTTTTCTTGTACTATAAAGGTTATTTCTGGTAACTTGTCCCTATCCTCTGCTTTTTATGGATGTCAGTGGTCATTGTCTCCATTCCTTGATTTTTATGAATGCTATTACTGGTAACTTGTCTCTGTTCATTTTTCTTACTGTTATTTGGGAGGAGAAAGTATCATTGGATTAGCATTTGCCTGAAGTAAGATTAAGCCATTCTCTAGTAAAAGGATTTGTTATGGTATTGTAACTTTGTTCTTTGACCTTAGAAAGTATGAAGAAACCTTCCCTTTTTTTATTGTTTTCAATCTTCTTCCAAATATATTTAATGGTGATGTGTTCAGTACAATTTTATTTTTCTTATTCTTTAATTTAACTACCAACAGGTTTTGATAGGATGTGATGGGGTGAACTCAATTGTTTCTAAGTGGTTGGGCTATCAGCCCGCCAAATTCTTCGGAAGGTCTACAAGTCGCGAATTGTCTACCTACCCTGAAGGGCATGACTTCATTCCAAAATTATATATCAATCTACAACACGGTATGAGAGCTGGGTACATTCCAATGAATGACGCAGATGTTTTCTGGTTCTTAAATAGAAAATCATGTCTCCAAGGTATTCTGATATGCTATTCCATCTAGCCCTCCAGTGACATCCAAATTTGAATCAAAATTTTCATTCACTAACAATATGTTGCTCAACAGACTCAGAAATTGCACAAGAACCCAAGCTTATCATACAAGAAGCATTGGATTTGCTTAGAGATTTTCCAGAGGAGTATCATGATATTGTGAAGAGAACACTGCCAGACACACCTAGTTTGACTCCTCTCAGAGGCCGGTGTCCATGGGCAGTGTTATTTGGGACATTATCAAAAGGAACAGTCACCATCGCTGGAGATGCAATGCATGCAATGACTCCTTATATTGGACAAGGTGGATGTTCAACACTGGAGGATGCAATTGTTCTTGTCAGATGCTTAGCAGAAGGGCTGAATGGAAAATTGATTACTTCCGCAAACGAAGAAATAAAGAGGATTGAGCAAGCATTGAAGAAATATGTAGAGGAGAGAAGATGGAGAGTGTTTATGTTGATGACTAAATCTTACATAACAGGATTATCGCAACCAGGATCAGGAAAATTTGCTAAATTTCTTAGAGAGAAAATCATGACAAAGGTGCCTGGTGATGCTCTGAGCCATGCGGAATATGATTGTGGGGGGCTTTTTGATACCATGAAATAAGTTTGAAACTTGAGAGTTATGGTTACAGTTCTAACGTACATTGTGTATGCATTTGCAATGGTATATTTCTGCAGCACAAGTATTCAACAAAAATTTATTGGTGTTCACCAAATAATGTATATCTTGAGTAAAACAAGATTGAAGTGGATAGCAGCACATATATTCTTCTATTTTGTCAAAATTGGTGAACTTTCAATCAAATTCTCTGTGAGAAAAATGCAAGCTTCAGTTCTAATTGCCTTCTGAAGCAAAATCTGTACTTATTGCCTAATACACTGACACAGAGATGTACTGAAGGATTTCTAAGGGTAAGTTGCCAATTCATCTCAGATTTATATTTTTTCATATCCAGGCCTGTAATGAAGTTTCCTGTCCATTTTTTTCTTTTGAAGATTGTGTGACACAGCCAATTGTCATTAGGATGGAAAACTGGATATTAAACTGGATATTGGTGGCACAGTTGAGAATACTTTGGGAATGATACTAATTCTGAACCTGTCTCTCTTGTATGGGACTATTAATCCACTGTTTGCATAGAAGGAAATGGAGATATAACACAGAGTGATCATGCAGCACTGCATCGATTAATGGGTCTCCTTCACATATCCATCATGCTTTGTAGTGAGATGGAATTGGTTCTATTGCTGTAATTGACTTTGTGTTTCTCTCACCAAAACAATGATGTAATTAGCTATAAAGTTCCCAAGTCTGACATTCTCTGTGCTCAGAAGCCCTGTTATATTTTTGTTGCTTGATGATTAGATTTATTGGTCATTTAATTGTAATGATATCAATGATATATTTCGTTTGAAATTCTTGGCAGTTTAAGTGCAACAATGTAGTGGAAGTTGGGTGAGGTGAGGTATGTGGAGGGTCTCTTGGCTCATTGTAACACTAATGATTTCCTTTCCCGATGAGTTGAAACTGTTGATAACTCGAAGATGTGGCATATTCTCATTTATGTGGATCTCCTTAGGATACCCCATTGCCTTCAAGATAACTGCAACCTAAACTAGTTTAAGTGGACAGCGACACTCGTTTTGTTTCTGCAATGTTAGTGGCCATAAGTGGGAACAATTTTTATAACGGCAGGCCACTCTTTTTGTCTGTAAGAAACCATCATTGTATTTTCAGCAAGGGAGCCAGATTTGATGTACTTTGAGCTTTCAAACCTCCTATAGAATAAAAACAATCTTCTACACAAATACCCTCCTGATAAAGTGAAAATAGTCCAAAGAATATGGACTCATTGGCATTTAGGACACTAAAATAGAGTGGCAAATAGGAAGTGGAATTTATAAATATACATTGATTTAAAGGTCCTGTATATATAGTTGTTTTTCCAGAAAGATTATATTATGAAATTTTTAACTTTCAAGGCCAATTTTGAGCTTTGAAACCTCTTGTAGAACATAAACAATCTTCTACACAAATACCCTCCTGTAGAATAAAAACAATTTTCTACAGAAATACCCTCCTGATAAAGTGAAAATAGTCCAAAGAATATGGAGGCTTATGTGAAAATATCTAATTCCAATTGACTTGTCCAGATCTCCTAGGTCACGTGCAAAATCATGCTCTAAGTCAAGGTCCCCAGTTAGATATCAGCATGGTCGGCCCTCTCGAGCACCTCTGATTCGATATCAGCGAGACCGCCACTCCAGATCACCAGTGAGAGCTTACCGTGGCCATAGAAATCATGGTAGGGGTTGAAGTTATTATTACAGAGATGAGAGGACCAAGCACTGAAACTATTTAATGCAATGCCTAAGCTAGATGAAGTTACAGGGAATTCTGTAATTTGATGATATGTACAGAATGGGTAATGCCATGAGGCCTTAAATGTTTTTGGTCAAATGAGGAGAGTGTTTTTAAGCCATTCTTCGTCAATTCTTCTGAGAGCTGCAGTCCAGGTATGGGAGTCAATTTTTTGTATTGGAAGAGGGCTATCAGGCAGCCCTTTTGAATACAATTGATGCCACCAAGCAATAACGTGACCATAGTGGGGCTAATATATAGTGCAATTCATAGGAATATCTAATAATAAATTCATTATAAGTATTTTTATTTTTTATGAAAGTATTTTTTTGTTGTATTTGCGTTCTTCAATTTATGCCTTACGACGTTTCCTTTGCAACATCTGGTGCAAATGCTAATTTATTTTGTATTATCCGATCATAATATAGGCTTAAAACTTTTTCCGAATCAAACTCAAAACCTATGATCTGAATAGATTCTCTCCAATCCATGTCAAGGTGTTATATGAGCAATATATGAGCAACATGAGTTCCTAAACATTTCCTTGAATTGTTTTTACGAAAAAATATGCTTAGACTTTGTATCTTATACGTATGACGTGGATATGTTTGGCCTTGGTTTGAGGCTAATTATAAGTTGCTTTCCGAAGTACTTCTCAAACGGTTAATAGTGTGTATTGGGCATTATGCCGTTATACTATGTGTGCATAAGTGATATTCTTAGTTATGTTCTACATATTGTGTGTCCTTATATTAGGTTATGATATTTGTAAATTATTTTTTTAATATTTTAGTAATGGTAAGTGATAATGATTAAATAATTTTATAATTTATTTTAGTTTTGTAGAATGTTTTTTTTTTTTTTACTTCATGGTTTATTACTTTTTATAAAATTTATCAAAATTAATATAAATAAAATGATTCTCAAATTATTTTTATAAAATTTATCAAAATTAATATAAATAAAATGATTCTCAAATTAATTTTTGTTGGGTTAGAAGATAATAATTTTCATATATTGTTTTTAAAAATGTCTAATAACCTTAAAGTGATTTGTTTCATTTAACAAATGAATAGTGATATCTCTAGGAAATACATTATGTATGAGTGTATGCAAAATTATGTTATTGAATAAGTAGTCATGGATCTCCTCCACTAATGTTGTAGTACAATTTTATTGGGCTAAGTAAATTTATGTAAAGTATAGACATTGTGCACATCCTTGCTTAAATTTATTGAATCGAAACTATTGAAATGATACAATTATTGTCAATTATATCAGCTATAAGATATAACAAATTTACAATCATATTACTAGTTCCCTTTTGATTCTTAATAATCATATCAAATTTTTGTAGGCATATGTAATCCACTTTATATGTTGTTGATACAAATGTATTGATGATTATTCACGGGACACCATTGTGCACATTATAAAGTGCCCATATTGTGGGCCAACTCTTCCAACCAAGCTAACCCTTGTACCTCAACATCTAGGCATTGAGTGTCCATGCAATCGAAAGGATGATGATCTCGTGAGGTTCAAGGAAGTCTTCAAAGGGCTCAACAACGTTTGGCATGTATGACACCAAGAATACCAAGTTCTAGCATGCACACACATGCATCAGTGGACAACATGCACCCTTTGAAATGACCTATTCTTGCTGATATTAGCAACATCTAGGGCCCAAATTAGAGGCTTTCTTGTGCACTAGGAATGCTAACAACATCTAGGATTGTTGTGAATACCAACCATTTTTTTGTGCCAACAATTGTACCTATTGGGCATGAGAGATGAGTATCATCAACAATTATAGGATTCGATTATTGTCAAAAATTGAATCGTAATCTTTTATTTAAAATAGATTGTTATATATACTATGTATAGAATAAGAAATCAAATAGTTTGCTATTTTTATCTTTTCTTTTATATTTATTTTCACAAAGCATCATATAAACATTTATGGAATTTTGCATACGTTCTTATGTCTTAAATTACTATGTGCACATTTTATTCATCAACTTACCTCTTTTTTTTCTAATTTAGTCTACTTCTATATTAATACAAAATAATTACAGCGAGGGCTCTGCCTCGAGAGTTCAAGCCAAGTGATTGGCATAAAACAACAACTTGACTACCTGATTAGGGAACCAGGCCTGAGACCTTACATCATAGTGAGAATTTTCAGGGGACTTTGAACAAAACAGAGGGACTCGAAGCCCTGAATCATACTAGAAATGAAAATGACACAAACAGAAACAGACTTCGGCCTGAGACGAAACGGAGGCACTTGACAAAGAGCATTGAGAATCAAAAAGAGAGAGGACTTCTACTCCAGAGGCTGAGACAAAAAACCAGAGGCGCTGACCGTGTCAATCTGCATCAGAGGTTGTCGGTTGTTCCTCCTCAATTCTGCAACCCCATTGTCCTGAGTACGAGGAATCAGAAGAGTGATCTTCAGAACTTGAGGACTTTCCTTTCACAGGCTCGCTTGGGCTAGCCTCGGTGTCCGTGTGCAGCGTTGGCGTTCCACCTGAGATTTGTCGCGAGGTTGCATTTGGATTGGCCTGCCTTTGTTCTGCAGGAACCGCCTGATGAGAAGCTCCTGAAACCGGTGCATTATCACATTTCTCAATCGTCACCGAGACAATGAAGGTGGAGTTGTCTAGCGTGCAAGGGATGCGATAGCTGGTCGTGGGGTGCGTAGTATGTCTGCAATTTGCGCCCCTAACTTGCCCCCGACCTCTGCCTCTGCCTCGTCTGGTCTCGGGATGAATCGTGGCATCAATAGAGGGGTCCTGAGAAGTGGAAGGGGGCCGATTCGAGGCGTGTCCCGTCGAACCACCACGCCTGCTAACCATACGCATTCTCTCTTTCGGCATCGTGCAGGGATGAGGACTGCTATACAAAGAGTGGAGAACGAAGAGAAAGCAGAAAGGCAGATGCTCCAGGAAAACCACGGACCGAACCAGAACAATGTTGTACACACCGAGAGCTCGAACCATGAAATGCTTGAGGGTTGTAAGAGCATACCTGTTGCAGCAGAGACAAACTATACAGAAATGGCGGAAGACGTGCCCCAGAGCCAACAGAGAGCAGGAGAACAGGCTCTTCGTCGTGAGACGCTCTAGACCACTGCTCAACCAACTGAACCGAACCCCATCGCGCTGATATCCTTGGGCTTGGGCGGCAGCTTGAATGCTCCCATAGATGCCCCTGTTAATTCCCTTGTGCGGAGCCGCCTCGCCATCCTAGAGCTGGTACATTTGGCGCTCCAGGGCTGCCACCTACCCTCCTCGTACACCTTCCGTGAACCATCAATCACCCACATCCGGGAAACTTACCTCTTTTTTATTCATTATCCAACACGCCCATATTGATCAATTCAATTTTGCTAAGTCACCTCTTTTTTATTCATTATCCCACACGCCCATATTGATTAATTCAATTTTGCTATGTTATCCTTTGATTTGCACTTTTGAATTAGATCAATTCTATATTCTCCATCTTGATTGTATTGAGAGGAACTACATATATTTTTGGTTGTTCTATGGAATAATCATTTATTAAGCAAACAATTCCAGCAATCTTGAACAACTTGCACTAACATATGCACCTGCACCCCATATTGAATTGTTTAAAATTACTCTTAATAAGGTCTTGAAATGATATGTGGTGTAATAGAACAACACTCAAGGTGTGTCTAGAAAAGCAACTACGTCAATTTTAAAAATGTTAGTCAGTGTGGACAAAAATCATTACATTATGTTTGATCTCTTGAAACACCTCTTACTACATGGCACCCCCATTGAATTGGACAAGGTTGAGGTTAAACACATTGAGTGGCTGCAAAATATGTGAACATAAGTAATGATTTATGCAAGTAGTTTTTTATTCCCTTAAAATTTTGTAGGTCATGGATGTTACTAGTTGGTGAGAAATTGAAAATGGAACGGTTATTGTTGGATCAATTCTTAGTCCATCTTGTCTTTGGTTAAATCTATGGTAAATAAGTTTTTGTTGTTTGAATATTTACCAATTCTTTATAATGTTCCAAATAATATGTCAAAAATGGAATAAGTGCTACATTGAAAACTGGCTTAACAAAAGAATATTATAAAAAAACATGAAAAAAATGAATTAAGAAAGTGTCTCAATACTAAATTCATAATTTTAATGAATTATATTAGAGTATTAATAGCAATCAATAACATTGACAACCATGTAAACAATCCTGATTGCATTTTAATGATTTTGTTACATAAATATTTTTCCATTTTACTAATTTAATGATAAACAAATTTTAAATTTATTATACTAAACTACTTTACTAGTTAAACTTGACATAAAAGATTGTCCAAGTGTGACAATGTTAACCATTCTTATCTTTGGAATTTAAAAATCCACCAACATTATTTATATATAATATTTATTTTAAAGTAGCATAATAATTTATTCAAATGGTAAAAAGTTGGATTTAAACACGTTAATTATAAAACAATCGTTGAGTTCACCTCTTTATCTTTAGTATTAAAGTTTCATATATTGCCTCATTTGAAGAAATAACATCATATAACTCTATTCTATATTCTATTGTATAACTAGTTAAGGGAACCCAGAATTCTTGAAACAATTATGCGTAGTGCTATGATAAATTATCATACATCTACCTTCTCTTGTGTGATTTCTCATGTTGCATGGAAACCTCGAGTCATTGTATAGAAGGTAGGTTCGTCATCATAGTTTAGCTAATAATGGGAAAATGCAATTTTCTCTTCCTTACTCAAACAGTGAGTAATGCTTGTCGTGCCGCATTGTCGAGGGCATACGATGTTCCACAATGGGAACTAAAACTAGTGTGATTATCTTCGATGATGTATTGAACAAGTTTTTCTTTATCCTTGTCAAAGTAAACACGCATCTGCAGGTATTGCAACAGTTATAATTTGTTAATATAATCTTCAAGGATGACGAATCGATGCACAAGTCCTTATTCTTGCTAAACCAATCCAAAGAGAAGAACATGGTTTAGGATACGTTTTGTTCCCCAAAGTTATGCATCTGGACTGGACTACTGTTGAGATTTTTCTGTTTTAGTCAAAATAGACAAAATCTCAGTGTGTGACAACAATAGAAAATCTGTTGCTGGATTATCTCCGGGTTGTTGGGAGCAAATTAATGCATCCTAAATTTGATGTGAGAGCAGTTAAATTCTCTCTGCTATAAAATAGGTTGTCATACGGATAGCTGGGGAGATTGTGAGAGTTTCATTGATGTAATCTCCAATTTGAATAATATATTGCCAATGCCTATGTTTGGTGGATGTAGCCCAGATTGGTTGGGTGAACCACGTTAAAACTGTCTTTTATGTGCTTGATTGA